>VXBT01009033.1:444499-477574 GCA_013400235.1 Oriolus oriolus
GTTCACGGAGAACTGTCTCCCGTGGGAGGGACCCCACGGCCTCACAGGGAAGGACTCTTCTCCTGGAGCAGTGGAAGCAAATCTTGGTGATGGACTGACCAAAACCCCCCCTGCCCTGCCTCCCTGCATTGTCGGTGGGAAGGAGGGAGGGCCTGGGGGGGGAAGAAGGTGTTTTAAGGGCTTGTTTTACTTCTCATTATCTTACTCTGATTCTGTTAGTAATAAATATCACTCAGTAATTAAGATTGAGCCTGTTTTGCCCTTGAAATATTTTCTCCCGCTCTCCTTATCTCACTCATGAAGTCTCCGTTAACCCTTTCTCCTCTGCTCCCTCTGTTTGCCCAGCTGGGGTAGGGGAGGGGGAGCCAGTGACTCTCGTGGGTGCCTGGCGTTGGGCCAGTGCCAAACCACGACACAAAGTAACTTGTAAATAAGGATTACATGGGAATATATGTTTTAAACCCCATATGTTTAAAAACAATAGGTATGTGGGAACTCACAGAGCTGTTTCTTTCCAAAAAGAGACTTAATTTACTTTTTTTCATTATTTTTTAGGTATTTGTGATTAATAGTTCAACAAATTACATTTCTTTTTTTCAGACACATGTTGAGAAGGGCTGTAGGAGAGAAAATGAAACTTTTTTTTAATTAAAATGACATTGACGTTTCATCCACACAGTTTTCCAATAAACTGTTAAATGAATAATCTGTCTGCTGTCTTTCAGTATTAGGAACGATGTAATCCATTTTTGTGTATTGGAAAGTAGCTGTGGGAAGGTCTCCTGTTATTTTACCTTGTACACAGGGCTTCATTCTGTTGTTCCAAAGACTAAAAAGCCTGTTGTTCCGAGTCAAAGCTTCTGTTGAGCTGTAGTAGAGCAGGACCAGAGCCTAGAATTACAAATTTTTATGAAACCATGGATTTATCATACATATGATTAATCCCAGTAATTAGTCTTGCTCTTAGTAAGTAATAAACATATAACCAATATTTTGCTGAATTGTCCATAAAAGGATATAGGGAACAAAAGACAGTTTGACTTTAATCTAAGTTTTTGCAGATTATTTGCTCTTTTTATATCATTACATTTCCAAAATGCAATCAAGAATACAGCATGCAGAGTAAAGCAACAGAAAAGTTAAACGCTCAGTGGATTCCTGAGGATTTAATAGGATAACCTAGATATTTTTAGCTAATTATTTTTATTATTTTACTTTACCACACTGTTAAAGACTCTCCTAATTCTTCGTGTATTAGTCTGAAAGAATGCCTAATGTCCTGTTACACTATTTTTAGAGACAATAATCAATATCATAATATAGATGAAAGAAAAAGCTATAAAATCCAAATTCACTTCTGTTCTCTTTGCCACATTGATCAACTGCCTTTGTGTTTTCAAATGCAACACTCCTGTTACTGAGTTTACAATTCAGACACTCCCTATTTTTCCTAAATATATTAAAGAGCTATTTAAATATGAATTTCATAACTCCGCAGCTGTTGATGCATACACAAGCAACCTAGCTTGCTAATGTTCATAAAGAATTGGAGATAAAGTCAAGGGAAGTTGCAACCAGATAGTGTCAGAAGCAACAAGAAAAGATGCTATAGATATGCTGAGGTCCTTTACATTGCTGTCAATCAATATAAGAAAGATTGATTTCAAAATATTAAGACTTTGGTATTCAAAGAATTCCCAAAACATGTAAGACTGCTGAAAACGATAATGACTGACAGACACCGATAATCTATTCATCTTCCTGTGCAATTCTTTGGTTCTCAGGAGATAAGAATCTATAAAATAAAACCGAAAGTTTTATTGTGAAGGTAAAACTGCCATGTTAATGACCAAATAACTTGCAACAAGAGTGACAGAAAATTCCCAACAGGAATCTGTATAAGCTTATTAATTTAAAGTTGTGGTTTTTTCTAGAGAAAAGTAAAGTAAAACTGAACATTAATAGGAAAGAAAGGCCACATAAACACACAGCAGAATAAAACAGAAATCTCAAAGAAGATTGAGTCTTACAGGTTCTTTTAAGAACCTGGATGTGCTGAGACTGAGTGTAATTGTAGCTCAGCAAAATGAATGATCCCCTCAAAAGTGTATGCCTATTGTCAGAGCAAAAATACTTAATTTGGGTTCTAGCTCTCACTGCTTTGGAGGAGGTAAGGAAAAATAAGCAGGTTCAAAAATAATAAATTGCTGCCGCTGACAGAGAAAGATTAATTAGAGGTAAAGGCCCTTGGGGAGAATATGAAGACAGAAGGTATCTCAAAAAATAAATTTAAAAAATCACAAAGCTGATTATCAGATCTGAAATATATCACATTAGAATGCACAAGATGGGCTGTGGCTTTTTTGAATCACAGACTAAAGAAGAATTTGCTGGTTTATTCTGAATCTCACTCTACAAAAAACTAACTCTACAAGAGAGAAAAGTTTCAGGCTTGAAATGGTCTTTGATAAAATAACAATTATTTCAGTTGCAGCAAGCTCTCAACTGATTTCTGAGGTGTGTTTGTGCCCTAGATTCAGTGGGGAAGAAACTGGTGAGTTGGATATTCACAGATGAGGGAAGACAACAGTCTGATATTTCTGTCAAACGAAATGTCAGTCCCAGGTTCCCTTTCATTGCTTACAGGCATGGTTTACAAACTACAGGTTTTGTTTGGATGGTGGCTATTCCTCTTGCTTAAAACCACAGCAGTAAAGGTCAGCCCAATAAAATTTAATTCGGAGCAAGTCATAGAGCATTTTGCACAGAAAATTCCAAGCAAAAGAAAAATCAAACAATAGGATTTTAAAGTTCGGTGTCTAGAAACACACACTTTTTAGGATATAATTAGTTATGCCCCACTCTTCAAGGTTTAAGTCCTCAGAGTTTTCAGAAAACTTTATGATAGAGGACAGTGTTACACTACCTGCTTTACCACAGCAATGATGATTTTGCAGTCAATGTGAAAAGAGCCACACAAGGTTTGCCCTACAGACACTTGTGCTTAGCACTGCACATCACTTTGAACACATTTTCACACTTTGCATCCCTAGCCCAGCTAGTACAGACTTCTGCTTTTTCACTTCTGCTTGTGCTTAGAATACAAGCATGATCAATACCTTTTTTAATCACACAGACATACATACAATTGCATATAAATAGCTTCAGAGATTATTTCCTGGACAGCAGCTTCCTAAGTGGTGCACTGCTTCTCTGACCCTTCAAAACCTAAAAAGAAATCGCAATATGTGTGAAACCACCACCAACAACTCTTACTCTGACAGGAAATAAGAAAATCCCTCCAGCCATCACTTAGGCTTCTACATATCATTTTCACTCACCACACTCAGTTTGGATGAGAGGAACCTCACTTTCAATAAGCAATAATATTTTTGAATCCAAAGTAGATATTCAGCCCATTATCTGAACATAGTGTGCATTCTTAGTATTCATGGTACACCTTGCCATATGACATATATATAAATATATATTTATGGTATAGAATCCTATATGTACCAAGGAAAAGCTCAACCTAGTGCCAGCTCCACTACTTGCCAGTTTCAATACATAGCTCTCCAAGCTTTGTCTGAGACCCCACTTCCATGCAATCAGCTCTGTGACAACTCCAGTGGTGAAAACAACCTTCCTCATTTAAACATTGCCCCACTTCAAGCAGTCGGGGACAGGAGAATCAGGCTGTAAAGATTTGGCATTGGAATTTCTACCAAACAATTAGTAACATAATGAGATGAAGGTCTGGTCCATCAACAGAATTTTAACTCAATGCAACACATTAAGAAGTCATTTCACTGTAAACACTTTCTAGACGAACGTCACCGGACTACTTCTCTGTATACTGAGATAAAGATTTTGAGAACACTAAATATTCCTTTGAAGTGAATCAGCACTTGTTCAGGGAGACAAGAAAAAGAAATTCAGAATGTCAACCAAAACATTCTGTCCAGTTTCGATGAGTTACTCTCACATTTGCCTTAAGTACAGATAGAAATAGAAAAGCTGACTCTACCTCCAGGGTTTTGCTTTGGGGTTTTTTTCCAGGTTATCTCCATTTGATTGGCTGATTTTCAAACACACATAGGATGAGAATATAGGTAAGAGCCAAACTCTTGGAACACATTTTGGCAGGACTACTTTCTAATTTGTGTATGGACTCATCCAGTGTCCTATTTACTAATACCTGAAGAAACTTTTAAAATGCCACAGTCAGCTGGAATTAAATATTCTGCGTCTGTGTGTATGTTTAGTACACAACGCAGTTAAAGCCAGCAGTGGCAAAAGATCCAGTTGCCAAACAGATTGAAACAATCTTCTGTACAGAATGAGATCCAGACAACACAACAATTTCTACTCATGCAATCAAAAAATGTTCATGAAGGACTAGCATCATTTGTAGATGCTAAATCCATAAATCTAAAAAAAAAGTGCACAGGTTTGTTTTGTAAGTAAAAGGGGAGATTTTCCACATTGCTACAAGCTGTGTTTCCTAACTGTAAAAAGCTAGAAAATAGTAAAAATGCATCAGGGAAAGACGCTTTCCCATGTGTCGTGGTTTGACACTGGCCCAGTGCCAGGCACCCACTTAAATATGTCATCACAGAGACGTTACCAGCCTCTCTTGTTGGTCCAGTTCTGGCCAGCAGCGTGTCCATCTTCAGAGGCAACAGAGACTGGCTCTGCTGGACATGGTGGAAGCTTCCAAGAGCTTCTCACAGGAGCCACCTCTGTGGCCCCCCCCCGCTACCAAAAACCAGGCCGTGCAAAACCAATACACCATGTTTAAAATAAACTTCCATGTGGAAAGCCTGCACTTATAGATGGCAGTATTTGCAAAGACATTTTCTCATGGACCTGTCTCCTCATCACCTCTGCCTTTAATCTCCAACTTGGTGGCATAACAGGTGTTTAATCAGGAGTAGCAGCACACCTTATATATGTTAGCAACAGATGATAAGTTTGTGTGGTGTTCATTTTCTTACTTGCAGTGACCCATGAAGATTGAGGCCTCACTGGAAACAGCTGCTCACTAGGAAAGCCATGCCATAAGTTTAGCCCAGCCCAGCCCAGAGTCATCCAGTCAAAAAACCCAACAGTTAGGGTTGCTGCAAGGTTCTAGTCAAAGATGGCAGAACATATGCCATTTGCAGAAGTGAACCGCCTAGGAATTAGTTATCCATACAAGGGGAATCTTTCTGAAAGTATTGACATTCTGAAGCTCACTGCCAGTATAAGTGAAATCTCAGCTTGTTGATGATGCTTCCTTGGACTCGCTCCTCTTCAGAAAGCTCCTTTACAGTCACCTTTATGGCTTATTTGGTAGTTTTTATCTCTGTTACTGGCACTGTGCCATGAAAGAAAAAAATTTGGAGCAGAAAACTCTTTTCACTAGCACCTCAAGAAACTTAGAGCAGCCTTTAGGTGGACATCTCTAACTGACACAAAGAGACTGGATGAATTCTAACGTGTGCAACTGCAAAGGTAGTCGACAAGGCAGATTTGTGCCTTGATTTTTAATATTGCTTTGTAGTCTCACTAGCTTCACCCTGAGTGTCAGAAGAGGAGTGAAGTAATTCAGGAATGTGATCCTCGATGTCCTGATGATCCTGGTTCATTCTCCTAACTTAGGGATTCATGCCTTCTCTCTCTGAGAGGTTGTTTTGTGAAACAAAACAGGTTCTGGTCTTGAATGCTATATGGAGTATATAAACTCTAGCTCACTTCCGTCCCCGCCATGCTATACATTAATTTTTGTCATTGCAAACAGCTAAATCACCAGGAGTATGTGGGATATGTATGTAACGCAGTGTTAGCTCATGTTTATACTTGGGACTTTGTCCATCCAGTCCCTCTTTTAGCTCATCTGGAAGCAACTCCTACAGGCCTTGGTGGCAATCCCTCTGCAGCACCTCAGGGAGCTTCTTCCCGCATCACTAGTGGGACAGGAGCTGCCTTGCTGCCATGACCCATTAAGCTGGTCCTGAATCCCAGCAGACAGCCCTCTGAGGGTATGGGCGGGATGTTCTCCAGGCCCTTGGAGTGGTTTGAAGGCACTTTTCAAGAGAAAGCATCCAGAACAGAAGGCCTAGCTCCTCAGGAGAGGTGTGGGAGGAACTGTTGATCTCAGACAGGATGTGTGATGGAGAGAGATCAGCAAACATTTGTTGGAAACCCTGCAAAGGCCAGAGATCATCTCTGCAGCTGTGCAGGCCAGCCCTGCTGGCAGGGACAGCAGGAAGGACTCCAAACACCACAGCCTCGGGCAATGTGTGGAGAGCAGGGAGGCAGGGCAGGGAAGCACTGAGGTCCCCAGGCACCACAGCTTCTTGCAGCACAGGCATCTGCCCACAGCTGTGTTTACTATGCCCAATATAATTAAAGCATCAAAGGACATAAATCATCTCCCTGCACCCAAGCCAAATGAGCTAACCTTGAAGCAGATCAGTGTATTTCCCTGACAGCGTGGTGATGTCCACTGCATTCACAATACCACTGTACTTTCACTCATTTGGGTTGCTTTATATTTCTGAGTAGAACTGTAGCAGACTAAAGGATACGTATGGGTTTCTCGACTCTGAGTATAACTCAATCTTTACACATCAAAAAAAACCCATTTCACTGGATGTTCCTTGAAAATATATCAGCAAGCCATCATCCATACAGCTCCATCAATTTCATTTTTGAAGATCTGGTTCCTTTTATTTTCTTTATGAAATAAGAATTATCATGAGGGTCCAGGTGTCTTGCAAATTTTCCAAGTTCTTGTGAAGCTCAAAGATCTTTAAACTCCTCTGGATTTCCTAACTTACTAATACTTGCTTCAGATGTGAAGAAAAATCATTGCTATTTTGTTTGGCTTATGTGAGCCTAATTTTGTTCAATATTAAAACAAAAAAAAAGTTGGAAAATATCCAGAGACTGAATTGTTGTTTGAGAATTTAATATAAACTGGATTAGTTATGGGACTAATAAATATATGTATTCTGTGGCTGTATTGAATTTTAAGTAGATGATTCTAGGTCCTCTGAGAATCATTCTGAAAATACAGAATTATTTGTTAAGATTTATGTCAAGGTTGGAGAGGTTTGGGGTTGAAATGAATTCAGAGATTGATTATGCCAGCCATCACTGCTATGAAATTTTAATCTTAATGGCAGTGCCAGTGAGTCTCTTTCAACTCTCTTCCACTGTTTCCAGTGCTTTGAGCTTTTGTTCAATTCCACTCTTACACAGTATCACAGAACTTTAGCAGGAGCTGCCACAGTATTTTAGAAACAGCAAATTTTATAATCAGAGAGGTATTCAGAAATTCACTAGAACTAAAGAGAATCGAGGCTTTATCTATAATTAAAATACAGAGTTAAACACAGAATATAATGAGATATAAATCTTGATGGTGTGTGAATATGTTGATAATTGTTCATGCTTTAAGGAAAATTTTCACCCTGAGCTTTTTTTGGGGAAATAGTCTGGTATGTGGGAGAGAAACAGGATAAAGAAAACTTCAGCTTCTTCTTTTTGCTTCCCTCAGAGGAGACACAAGGATGAAGTACTTCCAGCCCCTCAGATTTATGGGTTTTGAGCTGTATAGTGTCTACCTGCACATGCTCTCTAGGTGATAGTCATGCCATGCAATATCCTGAGCCTATCTGTGGAGATCCAGTACCCTTCCTTGCGTAACAGATCACCATCCCTCTGCCCCATTCAAAACAGAGTGCAGCTCCTGTCCCCAAAGCATCGTAGAGATGCCCCACACTAGATAATAGCTTTTAAACATTTTGCTGGGGTAAATGTGGCTTGTCCTTAGCTGTCACACAAAGTTCCCTTCTCGAGGTAAGCTGACAAGTAACATTCTCTAAGTTTTCCTCTGATAAGAAGTGTACACATGTGGAGAAGGTATTTGAAATAAATGGTCGTACTCATGTAAGAGCTACTCAGAATGAGCGAGAGTAGTGACATCTGCTACATTCAGAGTCCAGATGAACAAAGCTGTGCACACTATATCACATGAGGAGCCCCGAGAGCATGTTTCTCTTTTTCCGTAAGGATTATAATCTTCCCCAGCTTCCCATGGAAGTGGACAGAACATTCAAGTGCTCTACACTTTGCATACTGCATCTGCTATTGTAATGCCATTTGGCTCTTCCAGTTGTAGAGTTCACAGTTCACCATAAAATCTACACTTTAAGACAGAAAACAGTGGAAGAGGGGCATGTCTCCTCTCTTTCAGGAGCAATTCAAGGTAATATCCTCAACTGCCTCCACTGGACAATGCACTAGATCATTGTATGCATGCATTCAGTTCCCTTTGCAATTAATGTGTTTACATGCACAGGGAGTTCAAGGTTAATGTAAAGTAAAAATGAGATGTGTGACATAAGATCACCTTGTTGCAAAAAGAAAAGGAAGGCCAGGAATGTTCTGGTCACATTTTACTGCGATAAAAGAAACACACTGCTCAGATCATGAGGAACACAGATTAGAGTTCAGAGTGCTCACAAGCACAGTTAAGCCCTTGATGTTTTCCCTTGGTTCAGATACCAGCATTATCAGTTATAAAATAGATACAACTTGGAAGAGAATCAACATTCAGAGGAGTTCAGTAAAAGCACACCTTGAAATACTGTATCAGTTTATTTCTTTAAGCCAAGCAGCGGTGTGAAGTGAATGAAAGTACTTACCTTTTAAATCTTTAATTATGACAACAAAAATGAAAGCACTAAAGCAAAAGGCTTCAGATAAACCCACAATAAAGAACAGATGAGCCGATTTAAACCTGATAAGGAAAGCTAAAGTTCATCTAGAGCAAAATCCAGCAAAGAATATGAAGGGCAGCAAGGAAAGTTTCTACACCAGCAAAAGAAAGACTACAGGAAATGTGAGTTAGCTGCTGATGTCATTGGGAAGTCATTCTGTACTGTCTTGGAAAGGTCATGGGGATCAAGGCAAGTTCCTGAGGACTAGAACTAAGCAATGTCATTCCTTTTCTCAAGGGCAAAGAGGAAGAACAGGGATCTACAGGCTGCTTGGCTTTACCTTAGTCTTTGGGAAAGCAGTCAACCGAATAATACTGAAAGCCATTTCCAAACATAAGAAAGGCAAGAAGATTTTTAGAATAAGCAGCACAGGTTTGTAAAGGGGAGATCACACCTTACCAACCTCGTATCCCTTTGTGAGGAGGCGATTGACGTGGTAGATGAGGGGGGAGTAGGGGATGTTGTTTATCTAGCTGGAGGCTAGTCACTAGTGGTGTATCCCAGGGCTCAATAGATGTGTACTGGTAAATAACCAGGCTCAAGTAACCACGTATACTTATAGATATAACCACATACTTACAGCAATGTAAGAAAGCCTCATGAGGCTTTATACATTGCACTGCTCAGCCTTGCTTCGGATTTCCCAGAAAAAGGAGCCACTCTGAAAACTGACTGACTGCAGCCAAAGGACTCTGGGCCCAAGAGGATGCTAGTATGAATCTTCTGTAGTGTTAAGCCATTGACCGATCAGCTAAAGTGTAAGTGAAGATGAAGCAGAATAATTATTTCTGCTAAAGATATGATGCATTATTTAAATTACTTATCTTCATCTTAAGATTGAAATCACTAAGTGCTTAAAATAAAAAAAGGACACTTCTGAATCTGTAACACACATTGAGGGAAAATAAAACTTGAATTCTGCCAAGTCACTGATCCATGATTTTATTTAAGAAAATGTTGATTGATCTATGTTTGTGTAACTAACAGCCTCTGATATGTACACAATTTCAAAACTAAGAGCATTTCAAAAGATGGCTGGAGGGGAGAAATCCTACATTTTGTTTTAGAACAGCCTTCCTCCTCCCCCTCTTGCAACTGTGTTATTTCCTTTATTGTTAACGAAGGCAGCTGCATGCTTCAGAGAATACAGCCATGAAAGCCTACCAAAGCCTTGTGGAAATGTTTCTCTTTTGCTGGTGTCATAATTTATGAGAGGAAGAAAGGCTTTCCTCCCTTTTTTAAATCTGTTGTCACCAGAGACACTTGCACATAACAAAATCTCAGTTTCTTGAGATGTTATCTGCTCCTACTGTTAGTACATGATACTCACAATCCTTTCTCTGTGAGCTCCAGCTCCTGGCTACAGTCAGAGCTCATAGCTACAGCTAAGTTATTCTAATGTTAACAGCAAATAGTTAATTCCCTGAATGAAAAGGCAGGAGGCAGGATGCCAGCCTTAGAAACTATATATATTTTCTTATTGATGGTTTTCAATTCCTGGAATAATGTTGGTAACTTCACTGAAAAGCTGACCTCTTTGGGTCTCAACGTGTCCAACAGGTAAGCTTCATCAGTACTTTATATGGTCACATTTGAAAAGCAATGTGTGTTAGCATTTCAGCCCCTAGAATCCTGTTAAATCTTTGGAGTCCTATCCCACCACTTCCATCCCTCTTGGACCTTCCCATCTGCCCTGCCACAGGGTGACTTGGGATTTCAGCCGGAGATAAGAAGGTGGTGCTGCTCCAAATGGTGCCTAATTGCTGGCTGGGGTGAAACCATGACACATGCCACTCTCTGAAACAGGTTGTTTCAGCTTGGCAGAACCAGCCTATGTGGAAAAACAGTGGAGCCACAGGGCAGGTTTAGAGGGGCTTTTTGAGAAACACGTTGTGGACACAGCTGGTAAACAGAATACTTAGTATTATTACATTTTTAGTACAGCTTGATGATTTTGACTGATTTGTATGTTATGGGGTTGCTGATAGCTGTTTTTACGGTATTTATTGTATTTTTTAAGGATCACTTTGTTTATAAAGCTGCTTATTACTTTACACTTCTAGAGAAATAAGTGCAGTGAAGATTTATACTATGCACAATCTTACATTATAAATCCACAAGTTCTTCAAGAAACTGATCCTATCACCAACATTCCTTTCATTATTAAATTTTCATCTGGCTATCAACACATTTGCCTCCTCTTCTTCCTCCTTATATTCCACTTTCATGATGCTCCACACTCTTATGCCATCTGAACTGCAGCAATAACCACCTTCCTTTGCATCTTAATAGAGAAATAAATGCAAAGCATAAAAAGGCAGTTTTGAGGCCTGGCCTAGCACGGGCAATTTAATCAATGTCACGAATTAGCATTTTCTAGTTGCTAGGAAATGCCACCTTGGAACATCTGACAGGCGGATGCACTTAGGCTTGCTCTCCACAACAGGAGAGGTTAATTTGATTCCAACCACTTGCCAGTAAAAAGGGAATCTATTTGTACTCCTATGGCCAGCAACAGCAGCAAGAGTTTTCTCATAGCATTTCTTCTCAGATGCAGGGCTTTGTTTTCATAGACTGTCTATTGAATGCATGCATTACTTAGTATCCAAAATGCACAGCTACCATCTTTAAATTTAAGAGAGAGGAACCCTCAGATCATATCACCATTTGTAAAAGGGAATAACCTCTCTACACCTACAAGCACTGTTCAGCTTTCCTTGGTATTTACTTAAAAAAAAAAATTTTAAAACACCTTAGAAATAATCACCAGACTGGTCAGGGTGCATTTCCCAGTTAAATTGTATTTAATAATTGTTAGTCTATTACAAAACTGCTTTGGAATATATCTTTCCTTTTATTAGAGTATTAAAGAAAATAAAGTTTGAAGCTTTTGAGAAATGAAACCCTATTTAGAACTATCTAATGAATTTACCTGAGGCAGTAAAACTTCCCAAGAAATTATTAATCTTATTTAAAAAAAAATGAGTCTAGGTGTTATTAAATCAAGAACTGATGTAATAAAGTCACCTGCTATATTTTCTCTAGGGGAAAACTGTATATAACTTGTGTGAGAAATATTCTAAGCGTTTGCTAGATGCATGCTGAATATGTTTGCTGAAATCCATACAAATTCCAATACTTTCCTTTACAAAAAAATTCTAATCATTGAGAGCTAACACCAAAAACATCCCAGAAAAAAATAATTTAGCTGCATGAAGTAAATTTTTCAGAACTCAAGCTAACAAGCTGACTAGGAAAAATAGTGTATTTCAGACCTAAATATTGAAATGGGGATGCACAAATATCAGACAGAAAGCTTTTAGGGCAAAGATTTATTAGTAGGATGATTGGATTTTGTCTTTGTACGTCTCTGCCTGAAACTAACCTTTTTTTACAAATGAGTGATGACCTATAAATAATGTCCTTTGGCTGCGTTTTTATGTTCTTTTCATGGTTTAATTATACCGGTTGTCCTTTACCAATTACGCATCAGTACCAAAACACTGCTTTCTCATAAACCTGAAGTGCAATGTCACAAGTGTGACTTTGGAAAATAAAAAACCTCCAACTATCTTTTTCCAGTGAATTAAAATTCAGAAGTAAGCAGGGTCCAGTCCTACTGTAGTTAGTCAGCTCCACTGACTTTTGAGTTTAATAAATGCCAGTTTGGACCATTAGTTGATTGGGGGGAAAATACAACGTTTTGCTTCCATTGTGAAGGAAGAAACAGAGTAAGATGGGGAGCAAGAGAAAGGGAGAGAGGCAGGGAGAGAGTGAAGAAGAAAGCAGCTGTAATGGACTTCTGGTGGCATTTATAGTAGCCTTCTGCTGAGATCAGGGCCAGCTGCAAATCCAGGTTGTTCATGGTCCTGCTGAGATTTGACTATCTCTGCCCAGCACTGTGGAACCCACAGCGTGGCACCTGTCACAGTGCTCAGAGTTCTGAACCACCCCCAGAGAGAAGGATCCTATGACTCTGCAGACAGGGAGACCACATTCACGGAGAATGTGGGTTTCTTCAAATGTCCCATCCCATGCAGGCTTTTCAAATGTCAGAGCAAGGACCAGTGCCCCCTGCAATCACCGAAGCCTTGTAAAAGCAGATGCAAGTGCCAGGAACTGCCTTGGGAAAAGGTTAGAGATGAGTTTAGAGGTAATAAAGAATACAGAATAGAATAAAGGGAGTTACAGTTTTGGGGAAAATTATAGCATTCCCAGAGTAAAATCGTGTGGCAGTGTTTGTGCTAGTATGTAAGAAGGGCACAGCCTTACCCAGCACCTGCTGATTCACCAGCAGAGGAAAATGGAGCTCATTTGGCTGTAGCTGTCACACCATCACTAGTCTTGGGATTTATTTTAAATTAGAGGTTAATTTTAAAGCATCACTTAGCCAGGATTTGCATGCGAAACCCTGCCAAACTACAAGGACATTATCTTCAACCAATATAACCTGGTTTAATTCCACTGATGACAGAGAACAGGTGAGGAACCAAAATCAAAAATGACTTGATGGAGACCATCAAAACCAAGTGTAAATGAATCTTTGCATATTCCATTAACAAAAAATGACGCAAGCTTAAAGGCTCTGGAGGAACATAACGCTTTGAACCTGCTGGTCTGCCCCATTCAGAAGAGGTTTTTGTATAGGGGACTGTACAGATTTTTTGAGTCAGTTTCTTATGTCCAGGATAATTGCTCAATAGGGACATAGAGCGTGGGATATGAACTGGCTTTGCCTTTCAGGATAATTTTCATTTTATCTTTACATATGACAATCTGAATATACCCAAGAGGCTTGGAAAAAATATGTTAATTTTGCATATTTTCCCAAGGAATGTCTGGTTTATAGTTTTGTGAAATAGCTCCCTGCTGTCTGTCAAGCTAGTGAAGTCTTTCTGAACCTATTAAGGCAGGTGCTGAATAGACATCCTGAATATCTATTACAAATAATTAAAGCATTTTTTAATACCTGCATGTTCTCTAGCATCAATCATTTACAGTTCCAATCCATTTCTCTGAAAAATTATTCCTAAAGTTATTGTGTGTCTTAAATCAACACTCTCCTCAGCAGATGCCACAAAACCCTAATGCTCATATTATGCAAGCAGAGTGTTGCTAACACAAGAGGGAGCAGGTCAAATAATAACAGAGAAAGTAATGCACTGCTTTCCTGCAAGTCCGATAGGTGCTTGGAAAACCTAAATTTAATGTTAAATACAATTAACATTTTCTAATCTTTAAAGCATAACTGGACCAGATTTAAAGGCGTAAACAGAGGTGGTGAAACAAAGACAAATGTAAAATAAAAGTGACTTCCAAAGCAAAGTCTACTGAATGCAAATAGGGTGCCTTTGTCCCATGCATGTAGCCTGGAAATAAACTGAGATGTGAGCTGCACAAAGCTTTTGCTTCCTGCCATATTTTCAAGAAACAGAATGGTTTTATGTAAACAATGATAGATGAAAAGTTACTAAACCTGAAAAGAGCAAAGCTTTTATACAATTCTGGTAGTAGCAAAGAAGAGAATTTTAGCAACCCACCTGTTAGGAAAAAAAATCGAATTATATCCAGACACTGAAATGACAGGGTGAACACTGAGGCACGTACTAAGCATCAGCTAGACATAGACCAGATAACTGTGATACTCAAAGTTACATTGAGAAAGAGAAAAGCTGGAATAAGAAACACTAAAAGAGAAAAACTGGAATGCAATGAGCTAAACTTTAAATGAGACATTGAACAAATATTTATTCTGGGTATGTGTGGATGTGAGCCAGAGGTCAAGGAAAAGCTGAAATTATAGAGTTTGTCATTGTTACAAGAAACTGAATATCTACCATGGGAATGAAAACATGCCATAGAGAGTGAGCAAAAGGAAAAAACAAGCTACAGAAAGAGCAAGGGGCCAGGGGAGGAGCCGTGGACAGGTGAGGATATGAATTCCAGCAGTGAAATATTGGTAGTAATGTTTATACTTCTTTGTAAAGAGAAGCCACATAATGAAATTATGTTTACTAAACCAAGAATCAAGACCAGAATCTGATATTATTGATGTAAATAGTCTTGAGAAAAGGTAAGATACCTAACAAAAACTCATCAGTTCTTGTTTATCCTGGATTAAAATAAAGCATGCAACACAGTGATATTTCAGTTGCTACTATGTAGTGCTTACTCAAAGTTCAAGGGCTTTTGAGTTGCCCATGCGCTGGCAATGAGGAGATGACAAAAAGCCAGGAGAGGGCATAACTGGGGCAGCTGACCTGAGCCACTCAAAGGTTATTCTATGCTATAGGACGTCATGCTCAGTATATAAACTGGAGGATTTATAACTTGGCTGGGGACATGAATTGCTGCTTGAGGACAGGCTGGGGATTGATCAGCAGGTGAAATTGTATTGTACATCGCTTGTCTTTCTTGGGTTCTGTTTCTCTCTCTCTCTCTCTCTCTCTTTTTTTTGTCTCCCTTTTCATTGCAATTTTTATTATTGTTGTTGTTGCTACATTTTATTTCATTTACATTTTATTTCAGTTACTAAACTGCTCTAATCTCACCCCATCAGGAAGGCTCAGCAAGCAGCTGCATCGTAGACATCATTGCCATCTGGGATTAAGCCATGACAGCCCTGTATGGCACTCAGTGTGGGGCCCGACACTTTGAGACAGTGACAAACCTGACTAGAACATGCTAGAACAAATTTGTTGTAATCATTCTTTATGTTAGTTAATAGTCACAGGTCACAGTGTTGATTTATTTGTTCTCAGAGGTGGTGTGCTTGTTCTTTAAGTTGCATTATGTAACACCTTACTTGCAGCACCCTGTTGTGCTGTTTATCATCCACGACCACTGGGCTATGGTTACCATGTTGTACTTTGTAACACTGGCTTATGATATGATAGAACTGCTGGTAATGAAACCAGTCTGGTATTTGTACTCAGCATTGCCATCATCTCTGTACTTCAAGAGCCATCTATCGGAAACTATTAATAATTATATCTTTTACATTTTCTCCTTAGAAGCCCAATCTATGGGGAAGATACCTCCCTTCATCTTCCACTTCTCATCCAGGTTGATTCCATTAGCTCTTGAGAATTTTGAATATCCTTAGGATGTACAAATCAACATGTTCCTATTACTTTGCCCTCTGAATGTGTTCCAGGTCTTGCTTTCAAGTGATGCCTTTTCCTGGTCTTAAAATTAAGAGAGCTGCACACAGTTAGGAGGGGAAAAGGGTTTTTACCTTGGTATTTATTTAAGGATCCTTAGGTGTGATGAAATGCACATCGAAATGCACCCTGATGTCCCCACTGAAGAAAATGGCCACACACAATGTGATGAGTATACAATTATATGCCTTGCAAAAATTAGCATAATCTATCAAAGGTTCCCCAATGAGGGACTTGGGTGAGACCCTCTACCCAAGGGACCTTCCCCCTGGATGGGCCTGTCTTTGTTTACAGAATGTGTTCTGGAGAGGACCTTGGTTTCTTTGGGTTTTTAGAATGTTTAGTCTCTAAACTTAACGAAATACTAGGTCTAAGGGGAGTTATCAAACTTAAAGAATTATAACTATGTAAGCTAAAGGCACAAGGAATATATAAAGCTATATAAAAGAGTGTATAAAGGGGGTATAAAAGAAAAGCAAAAAATCATCACGGCATCACAAGAATACCCCATAAATATCTGCCTAAGGTTGGATAGCTATAAGTGGCAGGGCATGAGGGATAGTATAGGCAAGTACATAGGGCAGTGGGCACATCCAGTGCTTCAGAACTTCATCCCTGAACAAGTGCAGAATCCAGAAAAATGAGCAAAACATTTGGAATAAGTATTCTGTTATTCTGGCAGTTCCAGAGTAACCCAAATCACTGCAAGGTCCTGAGTGCACATTCGTACCTACCAAGCCCCGTTCAACTATTCAGTACCCCGAAGGGGAAAAACAGGCCTCTGGATCTGACAACAGAACGACAGGCACTGGAGCTACTCCAACCCCTGCGACTGGCACTGTGGCTGAACTGGGGAAGCAATCCATGCTGGTATCTGTTGCTCTTAGACACAAGAGGAAATGGACACAAAAGTCAGCTCATTGAGTATAGGATGATGAAGCAAGGCCACCACAAGAACAGGAAAAGGAGGCAGAACAAGAGGTAACCACTTGATCCGTATCCCTGAGTGAGTTGCAGGAGATGCAAAGAGCCTCTGTCCGGGTGAGCACATTTTCACCTGGGTGCTCTGATGCTGGGATAATAGGGCTAATACTTTGCAATTAGAGGGTAGAGAAGCCAAGCAGCTGGGGTACCTTTTGAGGCAAGGGAGTATTGACAACAAAACTCTAAAAAGGACACAAGTCCTCAGCCTCTGCAGGCAATTTCTGTCAAGTGTGAAGGAAAAGTATCCCTTCAAAGAAGGTGTTACGTCACCCAGGTAAGTGGAGAAAGGTATGTAAGATTGAAGTCATCAGATCCCAAAGGATGTGATTAACAAAACGATAGTTGTGTCTCCACCAGCTAGTAAAAACGAAACACGAACTTTTTTCAGGCATTGTGGGTTTTTGGAGAATGCACATTCCAAATTACAATCTGATTGCAAGCCCTCTATATCAAGTGACTCTGAATGATTTCAAACGGGGTCCTGAGAACTGACAAATCTTTGCACAGATCAAACAGGACATGGTTTATGCAGTAGCCCCCAGAGCACTCTAGACAGCAAGATCAAAAATATTGTGCTCTACACAGCAGATGGGGTCCTACCTGAATGGTCCTACCTAAAGTCTCAGGCAGAAAACACCAGGGAACAGTAAAGATTGACCCCTGGTTTTTGGAATCAAGGATAAAGAGGCCCTCTATGTTCCAACTGCTAAACTACTGGCAGCTTATGAAAGAGTTTGAGCTGCTTCAGAAGTAATTGGAGCTGAAGTGCAGCTCCTCCTGGCACCACAGCTGGGCTGGATGTTCAGAGGAAGTGTCTCTCCTCTGCACATCATGTAACTGTTGCCACATGGAGGGTTATGTACTGATCACACAACGAGCTTGAACAGGAACTCTTAGTCATTCAGAAATCTTGAAAGCGAACATTCGGAATGCCACCAGAGGAAGAGGTGACGTGTTTATTAATGGATCCTGTCATATTGTTAGAAAGCATCCATAGCTGTGTGGAAACTTCTGAAGGAGAAGGCTAACCAAGTCAGTTTGCAGAGGTGAAAGCCATCCAGCTGGCTTTAGTCATTGCTGAGTGAGGAAAATGGCCAATACTTAATCTCTATACTGACTCAGGGATGATGTCAAATGCCCTGTGGGGATGGTTGCAGCGATGGAAAGAGCAACTGGCAGCATGGAGGTAAACCCATATGGGCTGCCATACTGGGACAAGATACTGCTGCCCAAGTGGGGAACTTGGTTGTGAAGGTACTTCATGTAGATGCTCATGCACCCAAGAGTTGGGTCACTGAAGAACATCACAACAACCAGCAGGTGGCTGGAAATGCTGGTATTGAAGTGGTTCAAGTGGATCTGGATTGGTAACACAAATTTGAATTATTCATAGCTTGGTGGGCTGATTACACATTAAGGTCATCAAGAAAGAGGTGGAACATATAGCTGAGCTCATGACCCAGAGGTAGACCTGATGATGGATCACGCTATCACACAGGTTACTCATGGAAGTGAAATATGTGTTGCAATTTAGCAAGCCAAGTGGTCAAAGCCTCTTTGGTAGAGAGGACGCTGGCTGAAATTATAAATATGGGGAGGAAATATAACCACATTGGCTATATGTCACTCCCACAAACCCACAAAGGCCAGCTTACAATGTGCTTGCAATGGTGGAAACAACCACTGGATGGCTGGAAACACATTCTGTGTCCAGTGCCTGAAACAGTGTCCTGGGCCTTGAAAAGCAAGTCATCCTAGAAAGAATTGAGTCAGTCAACGTGACTCATTTCTAAAACAACCTGATACACAACTGGGCTAAGAAACATGGCATTGAGTGTGTCACATTCCTTATCATGCGCTAGCCTCCAGAAAAATTGAACACTGCTGTCAATGGTCTGTTAAAGACTGGACTGAGAGCAATGGCTGGTGGGGCCTTCAGACATTGACATTTACATCTAGCAAAGGCCACCTGGCCAGTCAATACTTTCATTCACCCTGAAACACCATGAACTGTCAGATCTGTGCACCTGTTCTTCCCTCTCATGAAAGATTTTTGTTGCTTATAAAAATACCTTTTGTGACTTCTCATTTTTCATTTGAGGCAACTGAAGCTTTTCTTTTTATTTCTGCCTAGTTTTGGCAGCACGTATTCCATGATCCATTCAATTTCCTTCACTGTCTTCATTTGCAGTTACTTTCCCTTGCTATGTAGAGTATAGATTAATAGCTAGTTTCTGTCTAATAGAATACTTTTTTCCTGGGTTACAATATCTATAGATTGCAAAACTCAGCACTAATAAACTAAATGGATCAACCTAGGTATTGTGGTTGGGTGGTTTTTGTTCTTACGAGAAAGTTATTTTCTGGTTTGTTGCTAGTGAAGAGTTTAAATTCAAAATTGTACCTGCTTTTAGGATTTTCCTCAGTCATCAAAGAAAAGTCAAGATTCCTTCACATTTTAGTCACTGCAACAAGCCAGCAGGCAGAGTCATCTTTGGGAGCCAGGACGTTGCCTTTTCTCAGAGTGTAAGGTTATAGCCTGCTACCCATGAGCATGGAACTTTTTTCATAGAAGTAATGTGTGATTCCTCCAACTCCGTGGCCTTCCACCTCCATACTTCTCTGTAACATCCCTCTGATGCCTCCAATCTGCCAGAAGCTGTCACTTACAATGGCATCCCTCCACAAAATCACCAATAGTAGATGTCTCAAAAGTAATTGAGAGGTTAAGTTTTGCAAGTAAAACTGTGCAGTCCTGTGTCCACCTGTCACAAAGGAGGCACAAGCTTAGGAAATATGTTTTGTGGGATTTTGTGTGGTTTGCTCCTCTGGGGGTTGAAATTCAGAAAACCCAGATGTTGATGTCATTACCTTGGCTTCCGATGCCTTTTCTCGTTTCCCATGCAGACTCCCTCCCAGCTTATCAGTCCCGCCTGCAACAGAGTGAGGAGCTGCAGTGAGGCCAACACAAACCTAACTTAATTAGCTGCACTACAACCACATCATATCTGCCTTGCAGCCTTTGGCCTGAGCTCTCGAAAGCAAATAAGCAAAGAAAACAGTAAAGGGACGGACAACATTTATCCTTAAAAATAGAACCCAGGAGGTTTATCCCCACAAGAGCATCTTCCTCTAAGCTATGCTCCTTCTTCTGCCATTCTCCATTAGCACAGTTACTAGGGGATGGAGTCCTGCTGGTAAAAGCAAGCGCTTCTGCTCAGTGGCCTAGAGGAGCCCACCAGGAGGCAAGGCATCAAAATCAATGTTCACTCAGACATAAAAAGCAGCAAAAAGTCCTGTCCTGTCAATATATGCTGGGGGAGGCCAGGCTCCCAGAGTTTAACTCCTGGGCTTTCTCATTTGTGTTTGCTACTGAACATCTGAGATTTTAGAGATATATGTGGAAGCACAGCACTGACATATAGAAAAAGAAAACAATCGATACTGTGCTTAACCCAATCTGAAGAATATACAGCTCATTCACTTTTAGTCTCTTGGTTTATCTCACACTGTGGGGAAAAGTAGTATTTCATATTAATCCAACAGCAGGTAAACAGTATTGAGAACCAAAACGCTTTCATTCAGAGCTTTTGGAGTTGGAGTAGATCGGATTTTCCTGTGTTCAAAAACATATGTTTTCCCCTCTTATAATAGCAAATCCAATGCCAGAAATCTAGCAATGTGTTTGTAAAGTACACCTCACTATTACAAAAACCATGAGGGAATTGATCCCCTTTAAGTTATCTGTGATTTTATTAGTCTAACAACTAGAAAGTCTATTATATCAACAGTACCTCCAAAAATGGAAATATCTGGATCAACAGCAAACCTCTCTGTTAGGTCTGCAGTACTGTTTGCTACCAGTGAAGGAAGGGAGAGATTTGCAGGAAGTGTCCCATGCCAGCAACAATCTGGCTACCCTAAATAGCATGATTCTCCTGATTTTGAGCAAATTCTGGATGTGATTGCAAATTGTCAGTGCAACAGCATTATCTTTTGGAGTACAAAGTGACTTGGATATATTAAGCAGAAATGCATGACTTAAAGTCACTGATAGAAAGCCTTGAACAAAGGATCAAACCCAGCTGTGCTACCAACAAATGGAATGGTCCAAAAGCATGGAACAAAATGTTTTTCTTCATAAAATAAAATTTTATATGAGAAAGAAAATGTGGCTTCTCACTTTCTGTTTTCCATTAATGTGAAATGTAATAAAGAAGGAGTAAGCTGAAAATAAGGAAATTTTCTAACTGGAGTGGAATTAAAGTTGTCAAACAACATTTAAATTTATTCAAAACATTTTAAAAATTTGGAAAATTAGGTTGGCAATGTATGAAACATTTTTCCTCTCTGTTCCACTGAGAGAAAGAATTGTTTCATATAGTAAAACATTCACATAAATTAATACCCAAATTTTCAATAAAACAGTGGCATCAAAAGCATTTTTCACTCATCACCATTTACTGCATGATAAACAGGTGTTACTTTAATTTTAAAGTCTGCAGAGCTAACCTGAAGTATTCAACTACACGTGTACTAGAGCAAATAACACCTCAAACTTCTGCAAGAGTATAATGACTGACTGACTGATGAAAGACTGTGTCTTTTTAATGACTTCATTCCCATGAGCATGTCCAACCAATTTTCTAGGAATTTCAAAGCTAGGTATTTTGTTGGTTTCTTCATTATTTTCAAGGTCCCTGACTGCTATTGATCACTCCAGGTACTTCCCAAGATTTCAACCAGACATTTTCGACAAAGTCAAAGTCATAAAAAGTCAACAGTGACAAGGATATTTGAAATTGTTTAAATCCTTCCCCACTCCATCATGTCAGAAGGCAAATCTTATTTACATAGCATCCTTTGAAGGAATGCAATTATGTCATTAATCAAAAGCAAACCTTGAAGGCAAACCAGCTCTGTAAAAGATCCATTTTTATCCTTCATATTTATAGCTCTCAAGAGAGAGCATGTTGCCTAGGAATAGAGTGGGCTGATTAAAGATAAAGTCAAGGAGCAAGCTACCATATTGCCATGGGACTGTGACTCATTTTACCATGTAGGACATTCCCTTTTCAATACATACCCTTACAATGAATTTATTTTCTAGGATATTTTGTTCTCCTCCTTTACTTTGTGCAGTAACTGCACTTGACACACAGTGACTAATTTGAGGTCTGCCCCACTGCTGGCTTTCAGGGTATGCTTCCACTGTTAATGTTGTAATTAAAGAGGTTATGTCAGAATTTAGTGACTATGTGATACAATTCTGTCTTTTTGGGGTTTAATGCTGCTAGAAAAAAAATATACTGGACATGCCATTTGTAACATTCACATGATAAAAGCTCCTCAAATCTTCATATACCTCCTTCTGTTCGTTATTTAAAAACAACTCTATAACAAGGGCTCCAGGTGTATAATCTTTGTCCTTGCAGGAAGACAATCAACAAAAGATAACAAAAGATTTCTCATTGGTTCTGTACAGTAAATTAAAGCACTTTGATTGTTTTTTAGAAACTGAAGAATGTGAAAGATACACTCATATTCATTGTTGTGGTAACTAACTTTGGTAAATATGTTTTACTTTTGATTTCCTCATCATATCAGTAAAATATTGCTCTAAAGGTAGCACAGTCTTCAGCAATATTATTTTTATTAAATACTAATGCTAAGAAGCAGCAAAAACATTTTTAGGAAGTCTACCTAGGACTGATGCACATAGTCTATGGAAATTCCAATTCTCTTCACAGATGTTGCTCACAGTTCCACTCTTTTCACTCTTTCTAATGGATTCATGACAATGAAGTCACATATGACTTCAATATGATTCTCAATATGAAAATCATTAATTCAACCAATTTTTTTTCTCATTGTAACAGCAGTTTTCAATCATTTTTTTTCAGTTTTGCAGCCAAAACATGGGCTCTCTGGAACAAGGCACAAAGAAAGCAATTACTAAAATGAAGACTGACTCTTCCAGTGCAAGCTAATTTGTTTTCAATAAACCTTTGGAAAAAGTGTGAGACGAGATGCATTGGATTTGTCTGAGCTTTGCACGGTGCTTATAATAAGTTTACATTCTTTGGGTAGGAATTTGCTTTTTTTGGGTGCTTATAACAGCAAAGAGCACAACACCACACTGTTCTACAAAATGAGGCTCATAAACAGAATAATAATAGAAATGTGTCCCCTCTGCAGAGGTCTAGCACAAGGCTGAAACAATACTTCTAAACTTCATTCCCTGGCAATGCTTCAAGGGAGAAAGGAATATCAAGGTTGCCCTAGACTAATTTTTTGTGATCCTAATGTTTGCTGGATGCCATTTCTTGGAGATTTAAAGAAGCAGCTACAAGCAAAAACAATTCTCTGCTTTAATTCATGAAACCCTAAGGATAGCACACAGGTACAAAGCCGATTTGAACATGTAGTTCTTGAATTTTTCCAGATTTTAGTTATCTTGACAATCAAAAAACCAACTTTGCACTTTGCATCATTTCCAAAAGAATGTCAACACCTCTACCTGCTACACTCTACAAGCTGGCTGACGAGAAAGGTTGATAACGTTCTTCTCCATATCTGCCTGTGAAGGTTGGTTTGGCTGAACAGAGCACACCTCCTCTCTCCACAGCTGCAAATGCAGGGAAATGTATGTACATGTATGTGTGTGATGATGGTGGTGATGATGATGATGAAGAGCAGAGTTCTCCAATAAAAACTGCCCCCATGAAAAAGCTTACTTGAGTTGAGGCTCCCTGTTGAGTATGCAGCAGTAATTCAAGGAGTGTTCCAGGATCTCTGCACTGTGGGTAATTCAATTTCTCATAATATAACTATGCCAACTCAATGAGTCCCCTGTAGAGTGATCACAAGACCTGACCATGTCCAAGATGGCACGACTGTATTATCATTTATTCAATTATGACTATTTTTCAGCTGTATTATCGGAGCCAAAGCAGGCTGTTTGACCAGAACAGCTAGTTCTGGCCTCTCACACATTTGCCACTCCCTGCTGTGCTGGCTTTCAGCAGGGCACAGCAAAATAAGGCAACTGAAGGCTATTAGCCTTCTCAATCTCTTTTTTAATATCAGGCTATGCTTATAGATAGCTGCTTGGTCTTTTTGAGCAGATATTGTGTTTTCCACTGACATAGCTGGTATTTGACAGAGCTGTTTAAATTGAAACCCCAGCACTGGCATTTTGTTGTTTTTCAGTTCTGAAGAGTGCTTGTAATACATGGTCCATCTCTGTTAAGGTAACAGCTTGGAAATGCAATAAAATACACAATTCTTCTAGACTCTGTTTCTGTGGATTTCTATCAGTCATGGATGCCTATAAGTGACATTTCAGCAGGTGACAAGAGTGCAGTGTCTTTCAGAAAACTGAAATGACAGGTATGCACTTTGAACTCAGCCACTGTGAGACAGCTGCTGCTAAAGAAAGATGCTGTGCTTAGGCTTGACTACTGTGAGAGCATTTTCACCATCCAGTTTCTTCTTGCACTGATATTTCACCACCTCATTTTCATATCATTCAAAGTAGTGAGTAGTTGCATAGCACTATCATGTCCTTCAGGCATTCTACAGTCACACCTCACTCTGTGTGCTAGGAAGTCAAATCACTGTGAGAAACCAGGCTTATAATGTACTGAAACTTCTGAGATGCTAAACAATGTTCAGATGCTCTTCTAGAAATACTTACCTCTGACAGCAATGCTTTGCTTTGGACTGGGGTTGAACAGTCACAACTGTGGTCTCTGTTTCTCAGATGGTGCCATCAACCAAGGTACCCAACATTCACATCCTAAGTAAACACTGCGATTTCCTATAAGATAACCTTTAAGTTCAGAGGAATTTCTAAATACGGTTTTAGCAGACCCTAATTTCTCATATAAAACTTATTCATCACCTTTATATGTGAACAGAATCCTGCAAATTTTTGTTTGTTTGTTTGTTTGTTCTCATCTTGTTTTGACAGAGATGTTGACAGTCGCTTAACAAAAATCCTTGGGCGCCCTTCAAGGCCATACTCTGTGAAACAGCCAGCAGTGGTGATCTCCTTACTTTATCAACTGCAGCAGTTCTTCTATGGGGAAGTTTTTCATGTTGGATAAGGTTGCCTATATGCCAGATGCGTCTTTCATGGTGAAATTCAGGCACAGTGCTTTTAATTCTAATCTCTGCTGACTCTATTTTACCTTCTTTTGGTGATGCAAAAACCTAAAGCTATGTCCTCTTTTCCTCAGACCTCTTATTTTTAATTTGCTCGGGAGCTTTAATATCCAAGCCCAGAACAGACCACCAGGCAGAGCAGACTGAAACCTCCAGCTTGTTCGTTCTTCAGTCTCACATAGGGAAGAAAAGAAAGTGGGAGAGCTCTGATAAGTACATTCACTTCTTCTCCAAAGGACACTTCCTGGCAAGCAGTGCTGTATCTAGGAGAAGGGAAGTGGGATGTGGGAAGACATTGATAGCCTGCATTAAAATGTAGCAGGGGAAAGTCTTCCTTGTTAGCAGACTGCCAATGTTTGCATGGCTGAGCTGTGTGAAAGATATTTCACCTACAGGTCTCGCTCATCAAGAAACAGAGGGAGCATATGTAGTGCAAGACAGCTGTGTTCAGCTCTAGTGCGTTGGAAGCACGTTTATCAGGAGTACTTGCCTCTTTGACAAGAGGAAATCTTCAGTGAATAAAACACCAGCCAAAACAAAGCCAGGTTAGAAATCTAAAGTAAAAATCTCATTGGTGAGGTGTGTAAGGAATGAACAATGACTATGTCTGAAACTGGTGATGTCCTTCTGGCCCAACGAGAAATGCACACATGATGCTAGAGTATTTTTTACTTAGTTCCTATGACCAAGTTAGAAAATTCCTTTTGAAAGGCAAAGTACTATGTGAATAATCATATAATTATATTGCTGAGTGAGGGAAAGACTAAATAGTTCCGTAAAAAAAGGAAAAAAAATGTTGAGTAAAATAAGCCCCATTGCCCTAACTACTATTTTTACACATCATATGATACCTTCTTACCTTTCCTTCTCAAAATAATTTTGAATAATACTGTACCCCTTGCAAGAAATCTACTATAAAAACACTCATTATGAGAACTGAACTTGTACTTTTGTAAAAAAATAACTTCAGTGACAGGTTTGTTAAAGAAGGCTATTTTTCTGAAAAGCGCATTGACCTGCTTTCATCAAATTGCTGTCCTCTAGTTGGCTACTACTGGTTTGGACTCATCTCCTTTATGCTTTCACATGAGATCTGCATGAGCCTTCCTCGTATATCTCACCTACTAGCTTTGATTATACTTGGTGCTGGGAGACTTTTAAGATAAAGTTAGCTCATTCTCCAAAATTTGTGGGCCTGAGTGGAAAGAGCAGCTAAGGAAGATGATGTAGGTTCAGATATTTGCTCCCAGGGCCGTTTCTCCACTCTAGTGGAAGGAATCATTAGTACAAAATGTGAACGACAAGTATGCACAAGAAGCTGGAGAGGGACTGTTTACAAGGACAGATAGTGATAGAAAAAGGGGAAATGGCATTAATCTGAAAGAGGAGATATTTGGTTAGATCTTAGCAAGAAGACCTTTTCTCAGAGGGTGGTAAAACACTGGAACAGGTTGCCCAGAGAAGTTGTCAATGCCCCATCGCTGGAAGTGTTCAAGGTCAGGTTGGATTGGGCTTTGAGTAACCTG
Organism: Oriolus oriolus; assembly: GCA_013400235.1. Lineage (NCBI taxonomy): Eukaryota > Metazoa > Chordata > Aves > Passeriformes > Corvidae > Oriolus > Oriolus oriolus. The sequence goes on from VXBT01009033.1 coordinate 471,113, forward strand.
GTCTAATGGATGGTGTCCCTGTCCATGGCAAAGGGTTTGGAACTAGATGATCTTTAAGGTTTTTTTCCCAATCCAAACCACTCAGTGATTCTATGAAAATGCATAGAGTGATGGGAAAAAAAATTTCAGTACACTGCCAATGTCACCTTGTCAATTGCATTGCAGAATTACTAATGTCCTAGAGTCATGTTTTGATTCAGGTGTGCACCTGAATTTGTTCATTCCAGGGAGCAGCATTTGTTGCAGAAGATCATCCATGTCGTAGGACAAACAAAAAATCTCTTTTATCAGCCAGTCACTAGGACTAGGATGTTTTGGAAAGCAATCCAAGAGAGTAGGTGCTGATCATACTACACAGGTTCTACTACTAGCTGTGATTTGTGCTATGAAAGGACTCCTTTTCAGAATAAATCACCATTTATTCTTAGTTAGAAAGGGATAAAATAGAAAAGGCAACAGGATATGGCACTTAATAAAATTCTGCATTCATCTCAGGCCAGTAAACAAACAAACAAAAAAACTCTTGACAGTGATGAATCTGGATTTTTGTGCCAATTTCAGAATACTCAGGTGGGTGGGAAGATGTTCCAGTGAATGGTATTGGTCTTCCTTGAACCTGTCTTTCCTTAATTAAGATGTTCCACTGAGCACCATGAAGCATGGAATCCAATCAACTGCTCTAAAAGGGAACAAAATGGAGCATGAAACAACCATGTAGAGTTAGCTTGTGATTTCAGCCTGAGAGAAAATGATAGGGGCGGTAATATGTGTGGAAAAAAATAAAAAAGCTACCACTACAGCCAGGATTTAGCACCCAGGAGGCACAGGCTACCCAAGCAGCCTGAGGGCATGGAGAAGTAGGGAACATGTTCCTTGGAGCTAAAATTACTGCTCCATAACAATTTTCTGGGGCTCTATTCTCAGATAGCCGTTTTTCCAGAGATGTAACAAACAAGCAATATTCACATCCATAGCTGCATTTGTACCTGGTTATAGGTGCATGTGGGCTACAGCAGCTAAAACTGTATCTTTCTGAATATTGCATTAACCTTTTGCCTAAGAATGTAAGCTGTCTTGTTTTCCTTAAATTCAACGTGCCTTTCACTGAATTTGTGCATTATATTTAAAGCCGGGACTATGGTGTTGTGTAATTTATTGTGGTACCATGTACAATGAAATATCAAAGATCTGTGGCTGTATATTTATTGATCTGTCTACTGTTCAGGTCTCAAATAGAATTAGGTCCCATGGCATTTCTAAATATTAGGCAAACTATCAAATTTAGACTTCCAGGACATTCTTAAAATGCTGTAATATTTTTACCAGCTCAAAGATCTCAATCCTTTTGGATCCTAAGGCCAAGTCAACATAATAACAAATTCTGAAGAAAAAAAGAGGCAAGAATGTATTTTTCCAGCTGATGAAATATAAAAGTGGTAAAAATAACCTTCTTGTAGACAAAAAATTACTCTGAAAAATTACTAGTGAAAGAAAAAATGAGCATTGATCAACATTATCATAAACTGTTAGGTTAATATTATCACTGAATAGTTTCATCACAGGTTCATTTTTTTGCTCAAGAACGTGGAGGATCACGATGTTGTACAAAGAGAGAAGTAGAAAATCCAAGCCAAACCTAAAAAAGGCCAAAGTCAGTGCCCAGGGGGAAATAAATAAAATCCATTAATTTTTTTGATATATGAAACAGGCCAGTAACATAGCAATATATTAATTTTCTTTAGGGTGGGGGAAGGGAAAGAGATGCAAAGAAAATATTCATGAGCTCAATCACTAACAGACACATCCAGATTAAAAAAAGATAGATTTCTCCTGGGAGTTTTAATTAACAAGGCACTGACATTTTGCCTTCAAATCAACAAGCTTAGGTTTTCATACTGAAGCCTGAGAACCTTTCTACATTTTCTCCCTGTTACAATCATTTGAAGGATCTACACTTTCTTCAAATAGTTCATGGAGGGCAAAAAAAGGGATTCTAATATAAAGGGGGGAAAGCACCTTATTAAACCTCCTACTTCACACACTAGGATAATAAATATCCCACAGAATGAGAAGATTGTTCTGGATTTTGGATTAGACACTTGTACAGTGTCAGATTTCTGAAATGGAGTCTGCCAATGTAGGGGCCACACCAGGTCTCTGCACTAGCACGTTCACGCCTAGAAGGATGCTTCAATCAAGCACAAGCCCAAATGAGTAAAGAGAAAATTCTAAATTGATAGCTCTAAAGGTCATGAGAAACAAATTCAGGTCGGGAAGGAAAGTAATCAAAAAGGCTCAGTACAGAAACATTGTCATTCCTCAGCTTAATGAGTCCTGTACAAGAGTAAATGAGAGCAGAAGGATGAAAGTAATTGCTAGTTATGTGTTGAGCTCACTGTGGTTTTGGTGCCTCCTAGGATGGTGTTTGGTAGAATGGCTAGCTGTGATTTGGAGGAAGCTGTTATTGGTGATTTTCATTTTGAGTAATCCTTCCCTGGCTTCAGCCACAGAACATGACCTCTTCGGTGAACTATAACATCAGTATCATTTTGCTCAAGTCAAAGAGAGGAACAATGCCCATTTTCCATCCTTTCCTCCTCACCCCCACTCCTTTACTTTTGTTTGTTTGGGGTTTCTTTATTGCTTCGATTTTCATGTGCATTAAAAACAGTAGAAAATACGAAAGAGATTGGAAATAACCTCACATGAACCTCATACAGATAAACAGTGACTTGTTACAGTTCTTGGGCTTAGCCCTTTTCTGTTTAGAAAGAAAGAGATAGTTTGTCCCTACACACAAATAAATACCTTCTATCCCTTCTCATTTGGTTTGACATTAAGCTGTTCTTACTTTGTCGGACTGCTCGACTGAGAATAAAATGGGGCAAGTGAACCACAAACTATTTTAGCTTCCTGAGAAAAGAAGAGCTATCAAATATTGAGGTGCATAGGCACTTCTGTTTTCTCATGCTTCTGTTGACAGATAAAATTTATTTGATTTAGCTATTTTCATTTATTCAGAGAAGTGGCTAATGCCGAATGCAATGGCTGAGAAATGCTGGACAGAACTGAAGTTCTTTTTAGAGGTAAATCTTCAACTAGTATAAGCTGGCAAAGCAATAACAAAATAGTGGAGCAAGACCAGCTTTTGCCAACAGAAAGGCCATAATTTCTACAGATAGAAAAGCCTTGTAGTTGACTCAGGTTTTCCTGCCTGAAGGTGATACTGCTTCTTTATACTCTGTAATATTTTGTACTATATGATGTGGGTTAATGACTGCACAGGGTGCAGAAAACTTGCCTGGAAGCAACTGCAAGTCCCTGATGACTCTTTTGAGTGAACACTATGCTTGCTTTCCAACCTAAGGGTCAAAAATTGCAATTTAAATAATAAAAAGTGATCACGATGGTGGATACATCTGCCCTGTTTCTGAATCAAACTCTTGTGCAGAGCAATAGTTTTCTTTTGCCTTAATTACAAGTTGCACCATCTTCTTTCTGAGCAGGTACACACAGATGAGCCTTCTCCAATGGCATCATAAATTTTTTGACATGTAAAAATGACCTTTAAAAGTGAAAGAAAAAAAAGAGAAACCTGACAAGCCCTGCAAGCTGCACACCATTTACACAAGAACTCTGTAGAATTTACTCTACCTGTGCCATCTGCTTATGCTGGTATCTAGAGGGCTGTCTTCGTCGAAGAAAGGGCAGAATTGACAGAAAATGGCTTTCATCATTGCAGAAGAAGATTCATAGAAAATAGTTGGGACTTTTTCAATCCAGAGTCACATACCTTCTCTTCTTGGATAAGGTCAGAATGACACCTAATGGAAAAATGAAGTGGCATTTCATGAGATCCCGGTGCTGGAAAAGTCCCTCTCCATGTCAATTTACAATGACAATTCAAACACTACTGTGAAGCCTGGTTTCTGAAATAGTTCTGTGCTAGCTCATCAAAAGAAATTTAGTTGATAAGGCTTTTGGTTATTGTCCTGAATTTCACAAAAAATATTCAGAGATGCTTAGTTACCATGACATAAACGTTGCCATAACAAAGTCCAAAGTGAAAAGGGGCAAAACAACATTTTTGGACATTATCAGCTTAGACATTGTGACACTTTTGAAACAGAGTGATGCATCCATGGGTGCTGAGAGAGCTGGTGGACAGCATGGAGAGGCTCCTCATAATCATCTTTGAAAGGCTGTGGATGTCAGGAGAGGTGCCTGAGGACTGAAAGGAAGCAAATGTCACCCCAGTCTTCAAAAAAAGGCAAGAAGGAGGACCCAGGGAACTACTGACCCATCAGCCTCACCTCAATCCCGGGGAATGTGATGGAGTGCCTTATTCTGGAGGCCACGTCTATCCACAGGGATGACAAGAAGGTGATCAGGAGCAGTCAGCATGGATTCACTAAAGGCAAATCCTACCTGACCAACCTGATTGCCTTCCACAATGAGACAACTACCTGGATGGATGAGGGGAAAGCAGTGGATGTTGTCTACTTCAGCTTCAGCAAGGCTTTCAACACTGTCTCACAACATCCTCATAGGTAACTCAGGAAGTGTGGACTGGATGAGTGGACAATGGGATGGATTGAGAACTGGTTGAGTGACAGATCCCAGAAAGTCATAATCAGTGGCACAGGGTCTAGTTGGAGGCCTAGCACGACTCGTGGTGCTTCAGAAGCATTTAAGAATTATGGCGCAGGAGGAGAGTCCTCTGACTGAGTTGAATAGCTCGAAGAGAGTGTTAGTTAAAAGAGGTAAAACACCAGATCTGACCTGCACAACATGATCAGTTTCCTGGCACTTGTTTGGCACCCTAAAACCGCATCTGAATAACCTGAAGTAAAGGTCTTCCTCACCTCAGCTGTGTTAATATCCTGAGTGCATTCATTTCCTTTTTTCACTTCCTTGCCTGAGTTTTTACTATTACCTATCTTGTGTACATTTTCACAGCACAATCACTTTATCCAGATCCCACCTAAAACTCACTATGATCCATGACGCAATGATCACAAACCATGACTGAGTATCAACATATTTTCTTTTCGTACCACTTCTAAGAGTGTGATTAAGAAAATAGAAAACAGAAAAGGTAACACAAAGCTACAAAAACCTCTGTATTAATTCCTTCCTCAAGCTTTCCCAGGGCATGTTATTTTATCTGTGTGGGTTTCTATGATTAATTCTCTTCACATCACTCAAACTCTTTACTCATATTGAATGCAGTCTGAATATTTTACTGAAGCTTAACAATATATAATAATAAGTCTGTGAACAGAGACAGCAGGAATTTTGAAATATCAGCAAGCTCACTGATTCCCAGGATTTTGTTGTTGCCCACAGATATGCCAAAACTGAAATTACTTTTTCAGACTAGAAAAGAGAAAACCATTGCAATCAGAGTTTGCTGCTTTAGATGCTTATCACTCTAATGCATCACAAGTGTCATGAAAGGTACAACTCTGGAAGGTCAATTCCAACTAAATTTAAAGAGAAAGGATGTGAAACTTTTTGTCCAAGAAGTTTCTAGAGGATATCAGTTTCTAGAGGACATTTGCTCTGGACTTGAGCAAATCCAGAGGTCATTAAATAGAATAATTCAGCTCTGTTCTCAGTTCTTTTCTTTCTTGATTAATTATTCAGCTGTGGTTGTCCAGTCAAAGTTTGGGTTGTGACTTTGTTTGACCAGACACAGGTGCTGCAGAGCTTTTCTATGTGGCACATGATTGGGAGTTTCATTTCTCCTCTTGTGAAGAATGAAGACCTCTTGTGAGCTGCTGATTGTTTAATTTCTGTGATTTTTTTGTAGCTTGCCATGAACTGTCTGGTTCTGTCTCCCCCAGTGGATGCTGGGCTGGATGGGGCTGGGAGTTCCTGGCATTGGGGATTCAGGTTGTCCTGGATGAATGCATTTGACTTTGAATTTTAAAGTGTATGTATGTTTTGAGTATGGGCTGGACCACCCTGATATGCTGAATACATTAGAAAGAAAAGGTCTGTCTTTTGTTTTACAGAGTGTCAGCCAGATAGATAGTGAAGGAGCAATAGGTATGTGTCATGATATGGCTATTAAAGTTCTTAGAAGTGCCTCTGCCCGAATTAAGGTGCAAACGAGACCATATGCCAGTGACAATAGTATGGGTTTTATTTGATAGTAAATATGAGAGAGCTAGAGAGAAAGAAAGAAATAGAAAATAGGTGAGGGGGACAGAAAGAGAGTGACAGGGACAGAATAAGGAAAATATCACCATTCCATGGATCCCAACAATGCTCCGTTGATCCTCTCCAGCTGGTCTTCTTGGTGGTGAAGGTCCCCCAAAAAAACGCATAGAATCCCATGGGTTAATGTATGTTCAGGCTAGGTAGGAAAACCCAGGTACCTCTCTGGGTGGGTGGCGTTTGTCATTGTCGCTTACAAGGGACTGTGTGTACATGTAGTGCAAGGCCTCAGGAATG
>VXBT01009034.1:0-27732 GCA_013400235.1 Oriolus oriolus
CACTGGCTCACATTCAGACAGCTGTCAAACAGCACTCCCCGGTCCATGGCAAAGCACCCTTTTCCATGGGGCAGCTTTCCAGCCACTCTTCCCCCAACCTGCAGCACTGCCTGGGGTTCTTGTGGTTGAAGTGCAGGACCCAGCACTTCACCTTGCTGAACCTCATACCATGAGCCTCAGCTCCCTGGTCCTGCCTCTTTGGATCCCTTTGCAGAGCCTTCCCACACTCCAGCAGATCAGCACTATCACCCAACCCGGTGTCTTCTGTGAACTCACTGAGGGTGCACTTGATCCCCTCGTCTCAGTCATTGATGAAGAGATTTAACAGAGTGGCTCCAGCACTGAGCCCTGGGAAAGAAGGCTTGTGACTGGCTGCCTGCTTGTTGCCTGTGCTGCAGGCATTCATACAGATGCACTTGGTTGGGCTTTTGGTCCCATCACCTTTTGCTTGGGCTAGAAGCCCTAATTCCTATGTGACCAGACAATTCTGTAGTTTCTAACACATCAGTGACCCCTTTGTCTTTGCTGCCACGTGGATCTCCATCCCCTACCTCCACTGACATGTCAGATTGAAGGATGACACACCATCCCTCGAACATCGCCATGCTGCCCTCTGGTTTTATCCTTTTCCTTTTTCAAATCTAGTTTAAAGCTCTCTCTAGAAGACCTGGTAACTCCTCTGCAAAGATACTTTTGCCTTTTTGAGACAGGTGTACCCTGTCTGTCACCAGCAGGCCTGGTGTCATATAAACCAACCCCCGACCAAAATAAAAAAAAATTCAGCTAGTGACACCAGGCTCAGAGCCAAGTATTGATCTGCCAGCTCTTCTTTTTTCTTCCCTCATCATTCCTTGCAACTGGAAAGAGAAAGGAGAAAACTACTTGTGGTTCTTATTTCTTAACCAGTCATCCCAAGTCCCTGAAGTGTCTCGATTACCTTTCGACTTCTTGTTGCAACTTCACTGCTGTCTACCTGAAAAATCTGAGAACCGTCCCAGGGTAGGAAGTTTGCTCTTTACGTCTTTAAGGCAGGTATCAGAGAGGCAGCAGACGACCCTAGCAAGTGGCAGCAATATTTTTTCCTCTTATACTCATACAGCCTGGAAGACTCACTGTAACTATTAATGTAACATTTCAGGAACACATTCCATTTTCTGATCTAAAAAAATCAAATATTCAGAAATTCTTCCAAAGTAATAAGTGGAGGTCACATTGTCCCAAACACTTCAAATAATGTGGCATCCTTAAAGAAACTGCATTCCACAAGCATGAAAAATAAACTAGCTAGGTACCACACAAATTGAACTTGATGAGGACTCAGATCTGACAACAAAAATCACCCCAATGACTCACACAGACAACAATCAGCCAAAAGGAATGAAGCTACTGAGCACTCACTCTTCTACTGACAGTCCAAGGACAGGCTTCTGAGTCACATCCCTTGTTAGAAAACACTGTATTAACCAATCCAGAAGGTTTAATTTGGTCTTAACTGGTGTTTTAACATGAGTGGGCCCAGCTTTAACCCCTAGACAGGTTTCCTCCACAGCACACCATGAATTAGGAAATTAATATGTTGCAGAGACTTGACCTTTATCTTTCCCTTCACAAAGTCCAGCACAATAAAATGGGAAGACACCAGCACAAATAAATACTAAGGGAATTATAACCCACAAATACATGATGCATTACAGTCATTATAAACAGACTTGCTTCTAAATAGTAAAGCTCAAGAAGAAAAATGTCTCCAAATATCCAGTTAACTCCTTGTAATTAATTTTATAAAACACTTCATAGACAAATCATACCCTTAAACTGGGTTTAATGATCAGAGTATCTTGCATGCCACCACGAGCAAGGCTCAGGGTCTTCACATCAAACTGCAAGGAAAGCCTACTCACAGCCTATATTTATTTACATGCTTGTTCAGAAAGTCATTGCATTCTGTGCAAAGAAGTAATGCCCTTTGCCTAAGATTAACCCTTTTGAAAATACACAGCATACATTTATTTCTTATCTGTTACCTCATCCAGGTGCCAAATAACTAAATTTCCCACAATGTCAACCAATAACATAAAGCCTTCATTTGTACTGAATTGAAGCAACTGAACTTTTAATCAGCCTCTTATCTCTTATCAGTCACTGATTTCTTGGACAGTAATGATTTCTTCTACCTCCTAGTAATTTGTTTGTTCAAATTCCCTGGCACTGTTGCTACTTTTACCATCTACACTTTAATTTCAGAATTCCCTGTTCAAGTGAAGAACACCACACAGCACAACAATTTTCTGCTAGATATGCAACTTACTTTCTTGCCACAAACAAGAAAAGCAGGGTTTACCTCACAGGTTAATTTTAAAATAGCTAATACAAAAATTTCTCTAAATTGTTTACGGAAAACCTCGCCATTATGATACTAGGAATTTAGGGCTGATTCACAAATACCCAGTTGACAGCCCTGCCTCCTTCTTCCCCTAGCTCGCCTATCCCAAGTGGCTTTGAGCAAGCCTGAAAATATGAAGACTGTCCAGATGAAGGGTAATTCTTGCAGTTTTGAGAGTACTGCCTGATAAAAAACATTCTATTCATCTCTACAAACAATCACAACAGCCTTGAGAAAAATAAAACCTCAAGATTAGAAGACATGAGCCTCTTTCTAACACCATACATTTTACTATTAAACCCAAGATTCCTTGTAAAGTAAACACAGAGACAGAGACCTTTTGTCCATGCCTGACGGTAATCACCTCTGAGATGCAACAAAAGTAATTCCAGTAATGCCCATCTTTACCTTTTATTCTGGCTTGAAATTTGTTAGCTAAAGGGTCCAACAAAGCACTTGTGAAGTGCTCTATTGTTCCATACAAGTCAAACTGAAGTTAGTTTGCCCATGCAGAAGGCAGTTTGCAAGTGTAAGTAACTCTTTGACATATTCTACATAAAAGCATGCTCTCTCACACTTTGGTTACAATCTGTGTCCCCATCTGCTAGAGCCAGCCACTGACAGAAAGACTGACATATTCAAAACAAAATCAGATTTGCACTGCTTACTACAAAGTGTATGACAGTCCATCTGAGAATCACAAGGGGAATGCTATGAAAATTCTTAGCTGCAGAAGGCAAAATAAATCCCTCAATGTTTTGTATGCTGGAAGCTATATACATATTCAATCTGCTACCAGGAAACATTTTTGGGGGCGTTGGCACAAATCTGTATAGCAATTTGCATACCATAACAAGCAAAGAAGTTAATTCATCAATAGAAAAATTTGAACCATAGTGAAACTAGGCTGGTCCCCAAGCTTCTGGCTGCTGAACTTCAGATTTGGCCCAGCAGACAAACCAACTACAGGAGGAACAGATCAAGATCAATCTCCTCTAAACTATATACCTCCCCTACAGTGAAGGAGAAATTAAATACACTTGTCTAAATTAAAATTTGAGGTAGAAGACTGCAAGTAAGTTTATAAAATAATTCAGCATTGTGCTGTTCAAGATGAAAAATCCTTTTCAGAACTTTCTCTTTCAAAAGTCTTCAGAACAACAAATAGCTAAAGACAAATTAATTTTACCACCTCTTGTCATCAATACAATTTAGACTACTTTTGACAGCCTTGGCCCTATTTCTAAAGGCGGGCAATAGAAAAAAAATCCCGTGCTGCCATACCCTAATGAATTTAAGGCTTTGTGTAAGATCACTTCCACCAAATGCAAATGTTCTAACACACCACCCAGATGGAGAGCTTACCACCTGCTTTCCAGTAGCATGGGAGCTCATGCAGGCAGTCAGCCACGTGGACTGGGGAAGTAAGCGGCACTACAACCATTGTCCCTGTTCCCAGACCCTTTGGTGACCAGATGCGAACTGCTGTGTCCACACAGGGGAAGTGAAACAGGCTCTTTCAGCAGCACTGCATAAACTTTTTGAGCAAGTATGCCAACCAAACACAAGCTTGAGCATACCACAGTCAACTCTAATCTACCCTCTGCCCTCAAAAAGTACCAAAGTACTCCATACAGGTGTTTTTTCCTCTGGGAGCAACTGCAAACCAAATTTGTATAAGAAAAATTATCAGTTTTGTAATTCAACACACAACAAGAAAGCACTCAAACGTTACACTAATGAGTATAAATTACTCAGTTTTGCACAAGTCTAAGTTTTTAAAAGAAAACAGTTCTGCTGAGGTAATAACTGATTCACCTTTCACCAGCACAGCTGGGTCCCCACAGTTTTTCTGTCTTGCTATGAAAAATTAACATAACTGGGAGAAGTCTGCGTGAGGAACAGATATGTAAAATTAAAGGAACTGAAAGGGAAGCAGAATTAACAGCACAAAACTATAGTGCAGAGAGGCCCACAACAACAACACAAACTGAACAACTCTCCAACCACAATTTCTCTTTCATTACTTCTAGTCTCTTTATTAAAAAGATCAGTTTTAGGCATAAATTTGCTATTTCACAGACCTTAAGCAGTAATTAACTTTATGCTCAGTGCTCAACAGCCGGCCTACAGGACTAAATTGAGATTAGTTCCACTTTTGTCAAATATCTGTATTTTCCCAGATTACACTAAAGGCATGCAAGAACATCACACAGAGAGTTACTGAAAATACTGATAGGAAAATGGCTACGGAAGATTATGGAAGCTTTGTATTATTGTAGAACCCCTTCTAATACAAACAATACACCTTATTATATTTACTAAAGAACAGCTTTACAAATTTTCTTCAAAATTAAAGCCATTCAACTCCTGTTGAAATCCAGAAGACTAGGCTAGATTACCCCAGACATAAGAGAAGCTGCTAAGAGAAGTGGACGTGCCTACATGACTTTATGTTTTGTGAGTAAAACGATGAAGGAATTTTGCATGCATTTTTGAAATTATAAAGTTGTCAAAAAACAATCACTTTTCAGAACAAGTGCTTTGAAAACTCACTTTAGCTTTGTGAGGAGCAGCAGTAAAACAAAGACCCCAGAAACTGTCATTCTTTACAGGGAGGTATCAGCAAGAGATTTTATGTATGTTCAATTCATCATCCAGTAAGGAATGGTTACCCCCACAAAGCAATTCAGAGAAAACAAACAAACAGAATTAAGATCCTGTACCCAGCCCCACACACTCACCACTTGTGCTAAAAAAATGATTTAAGTTTTAATTGATACATTTAAGTCTTTAGATTTGATACAACTGCTCTACTAAATCACTCCATTTTAGACAAACCATTTTAGTCAGGGAAGGGCTGAGGCAGAGACTGAGGAGCAATTACAGCATCAGCCACACAGCTGCTATGAAAATCCAGGCATACCTCAGCTCAAACACATTTCTGTAAGTCTGAGATCAGAGACGTTTTCAGCAAAAGCCATCTGAAGACTAATAGATAACTTCTTGTTTCCCTCTTCACGGCATAAACTCAAGAGAATCACAGAGAAGCACTAAGTTACAAGGAAAACACAAAATTTGAAAGCCGAATGCATAAACAAAGCGTACAGTCTTTACGCCAGGGAGTGTAAGAACCTCCGCAACTGAGGTTGCTTTTAAATTTAGCTTTCTTTGCATTGACAGAGGTTGGTTTTGAACAGAATACTACTGGTTACTATAAAAAGCAAGTAGAACAGCAAGCAATCACTGTGGAAGAGTGCATACAGAAAGGAAATGATTGCACAAATATAAACACATTCTGCCCTTCTTTCAAACTGAAGATGCAATCTTTGTAAAACACGCAAAAGCACACAATTATATGTACCTTTCCACACAAGAAAAAGTGTATTATGTACCCTTCAAACATGTCAACAAATACATTTACTTCTACCTTCATGTTTCACACAAGCACTAACTGGAACATGAGAAGTGCTATGAAATAGGATATCGAATATAAGCAGGACTAATACTAGCAGACAGAAGAGGCTGCCTTGATGTATCCAAAGTGACCTTAAACAATTTGACACTGAAGTGAAAGGATGGCTCAGAGTGACAGAATCTTAAGAGAAAGTGGAACAGTGTCTGAAATGTAAATAAAAAGTGCACGCCTTAACACCTCAGCATCTTTTCTGTACAGAAAGAGCACAATAATCTGTTCAGAAAGAAAAAACAAGAACATACCATGCCGCCTGGTAACAACAGATTCACGTGACTAGAAAATAAAATATTTTCACAGTTTTAATACGCATCTGCTGATCTGAAATCCTACTAAAATACAGGAATTCAAGTGAAAGCCACAAGAAAACGACTGTAATAGAAGCAACTACAAAAGACCTTGGCAAAAAGATGCCAGGAAAAGGGCTTCATGGTTTTGCTTTGTCAACATGTAATACTGGTGCTGAATCTACTCACAGGAAAAAAAGTTAAATATATTTATACTTTCTATTTTATGAACAGACACATTATCCTGAGACAGCTGGTATTTTTAAGGTGTAAGCATACCACACTTAATTATTTAATGTTCAACACAGTATTTTCCTATATTGCTTGCTAATATGTTTGGAAAAAAAAATCCCATTTTATAAAATGATTGCAGTAACCTTTTGTGATGTACCATTACTTACATTTGATCCAATGGATAATCAGTAGCTACCACTTTGTTAAAATAAGTAAACAAAATTGAATCACAATAATGATTTTTCATAAAATATTGAAATGTGACAGAACAGCCTAGCCTTTACCTAATCTTGACAAACTTCAAGCAATTATTTTGAAAATATTTACTAATGATGGCTAATAATGGAATAATATAAGAAACACATTTGTAAAATCCAATTTACTGATGTAAGACTTGAGCAAATTTTAAGTCATAGTAAATTCAGTCATTTTCTTCAAATTTCCACAGAAGACCTACACAATAATGATGCCAGTCAACTACTCAAATGTATTCTAGGAACCTGCTGGAATCAACAGTGTAAATTTTTATGTACATAACATTTGAAAGGCTTTGAAAGCCAATCTGAACACTGCAATCTGGACATTGCAATTTGTATCTTTGTTAAACAACCACACCACACCTTCCACAGTATTATAAACTCTTCTTATCAATGAAAACATTTCAAGATATCCTCATGTAGGTACAAATCTTATTTGTTATAAATTAATAGCACTTGGAATCTTTAAACTCATCTTATTTTTCTCAAATTTTCTTTAAATATTAAACTTGGACAAAAAGATTAATCTGTTCTGTACGGGCATAAATTAACTACATTGTTTAAAAGAATCCCTAAAAATGCTTCTCAGATTATGTTTCGTAAAGCAGGGCAGTGAAAGCATGAGCTTATGTCAAAATTTTGGCATTGCAAATAAACACTGCACACATACAAAAGAGAAGCACACCGCTAATCTTTCCATTCACCACTGCTATCTGAAAATTGTTGATGTGTGCTTTGACAAAAAAAATAAGTATTTTAGAAAGTTACTCAGCTCTTTGTCTAAGTCACTGTGAAAAATTACACTACTTTGATACAGTGCAGGAAAGTTTTCTTTTCTTTTTAGTACTTGGCCTGAGAATCTTCTTAAGATACATAAAACAAGACAAGTCACAAAATCCTTTTATTGTCCCCACTGCTGAGCATAAATACAAATGTTAAGTATCCCACTCATCCTCTCATACCATGAGGCCTGAGGAAAATAAATTGCAGGCTCACCATACAATTAGTTTGAAAAATGGACATCACCTTCTGCCAAGAGAGAAGAAAATAGCACAAGATGTATGAATATTTCATCACTGCCAAATGGAGTTAAGAAGAGGTGGCTATAAAGACAAGTGGCTTACAGCAGTATAAATAAGTTGAGTAAGAATAATTCTAGCAAACCCAGTAATACATTTTCAATCAACAATTCAAAAGAAACTCAGAACTTGCTACACAAAAGTAAAGTTCTCTCTTGGACAGACTAACTGGAAGTTTCCTCCAAACAGACTGAATGCCACCAGGAGATGTTCTGTATACATATACCACTAACGCTGACTTTTACAAGTGAGTCTTGTGGCTCGCAGCCTCCAAAATAATTGTCACTAAATGGAAAACAGGGTAAACAGGCCCTTCCCTCACAATATTAGTAGTGCTGTTAGGTCCACCGTTCCTAGAAATCTAGTTAATTTTATTGACTATTTCTCTTTTTGGCATAAAGTCAATGCTTGGCATGTAATTCTGAGGTAGCTTGTAATACTGGTTGTCAGATGATGTTAATTACTGTTGTAGAAACAACTAGGCTCTTCAGTACTAGAAATCACATAATATCTGGGTAAGGAAAAGAAAAACATCCAGATTTCATTTTCAAGAATCTCACATGTGGGGGAAAAAAAAATGAAGCACCAAAACAACAAACCACACAAAGAAACACATCATCATCTGATCTCACAGAAGAAGGTACCTTGCAATTAAAAGCACACATAAATCTAAATTACAAGAACTACGGATAAGGAACTTGGTAACCACCATTCAGAAACAAAATTTTTTGTTCACCTTTTCAATATTCTCAGATCTAGAAAACTCCTGGAACAATCAACTTCTTTCTGCTCCCACTGAAATGAAGGGGAAAAAAAAAACCCCTTAAGTACAAGCTCCAGCCTGTACTCAGAGACTGAATTTAGTGCTTCACAAAAAGAGATGCTCTGAACAAAGAAAACGAGTGCAGGTGTGACAGAGGTCCGAACTGCTTGAATTGCGTAACTATTCTAATTCTTTTCCAGAGGGACTTGACCAAGGTGCAACAAAATCTTCTACATCTCCAATCAATTGTGATTGAAAAACTGACAGCACATATAGGACTGAAGGTAGGTTTGCTTGTATGTATGGTTCTCCACTTACAAATTAGAGGGATGAAATGAAATCCACTTCAGGAGCAATATCCTGACAAGAAAAAAACAAAACAGGTGAGGGGGGGAAGAGAGAAAGAGGACAAAAGAGGATGAGGAAAAACTAAACTGTCCATTGGGCAAGACATTCTTGTAAGTACATCTGATCTTCAGACCAATTACAGCTGCAGCTGAAACTCATCTGCAGCTGCTCTGCTTTCCAAACTAAGCTGGTTGATAAGCAAAGCTTCCTGAAATAAAAGTCTACCAAACTACTAGACTTGCTGTACACAAAGACTGAGCAAATATGTTACAGTTACTGCTTTGAAAGGGGTGTAATCTTTTAAGCACAACTTTTGAACAGGTGTACTTGGTATAAGGATGCAAAATGCATTGCTATCTTCATAGCAGATTAAATACTCAGCCAAACCAGTATCAAATATTCTGACTTATCAAACTATTATATTAATCCAAGTCGACCACCAAAATGACCCCCTAAATTAATTAACTTATGAAATTAACAAAAAACAGTCCTTAGTTTCGAACCAAAAACTCCTTGAAGCAGCAGCAATGAGGAAATGAGTAACTAATAGACAGCATATCCCTTTCACACCTTCATTCTGAGCATCTCTGAGAACATCAGGAGAGGAAAAAAGCCAATGCTTTACCATTACAATCAGTACTTAGTCTTCAGCTGCCCTGCATAACAGACCTCACAAACAAGAATATATTAAAGGCACTCAGAAGAAAAAACTCTCAGAGGTTCTACCACAAGTCAAATTTGTATCAGACATTCAACTTTCGCAGATTTGTTTCACTGCATCAGAACCTACGCTGAACCTAGTGCTGCAAGAAATCACTAATTTCAGGTCTTAGTAAAGTTCTGACCCTAAACAAATGTTATTTCATCTTCCCTTCACCATTAAAGAAATATCCTAGAAACACTCAGCAGGCTGCTCACGGTTTCTCCCACCATGCCCTGGAGCATGGATTCTGCAGGCACAGAAAGAAAAGATTACACATTGATGCTGAGATTACATGTACAGAAAAACTTTTCTACCTCCTTTGAAAGTCCAGGGAACTACAGAATTGACTGGCTTATAGCGTTCAAGCTCCTCTTCTTTTATAAAAGCTCTGTCCTTTCAAAAAAATTTATGCAGACTAAAATTTTATACGCTGTAATTCCAAATCAGTGCCAGCAACAGCTGTAGACATTAGTTCATGTATCAGAATAATAACTTAATTTAAAAAACCCAATTCTAAATATTGATAGAGAAAAATGGCAGAACTACTTAAAGATAGGAAATGTATTCAGTCATCATTTCTTTATCATATGTACAGCAAAGTGTGTAGACCACCACCTTCTTAAGCAGTGCTGACTCTACTGAGGAATACAAGGTTACAACAAAAGATACAAAACAAGGTCATTGAGTCTATTTACATGCCACCTTATAGGGGGAATATAAAAGAATTGCCTTTCTAAATAAAGTCCTAAAGTCAAACACTGAAGCTATAGTACAAGAGACGTATTTCTCCTTCAAATTAGTTTTAAAAAAATCCTTATATACTACCCGACAGAAAGTTTCCTACCATCTTCCAAACAGTATCTCAGCACACTTGTACAAGGAGGTTAATCCCCTTTCAGCATCTTATAACACCAAGAATGGGGAGACGCTGGAAAATAGCTCTCCAATGCAAGCTAGGCATTAAAGCAAAATCCACTGGAGACATTCTCACTCCAGCTGGAAAATTACACAATCAAGTCAAGAGTAAAGTATTACTTAGAGAATGACAACTGAAAATTTTTCCAGGTAGCTAGACATGATTATTGGTAAGACCTGAAGCATAATGCCAGAGACTAACAGAAAAAAGAAAAAGAATTTGTTTTCTTTGTGTGCATTGTGGACTCAAAATTTGACTGTTAATAAAATCTCTTTAAGCATGTGCTCTATTAAAGATAATAGTAATCAAACCCAAAATACAGAGGTAGCTTTAATAATTATGGAAGTCAGTTTTCCAGACAACAGAATGTTCCTGCTACTTGCCAGTAATATTAAACAGAAAAGGCCACTCTTCAAAATAAAACCATGTATTCTTAAAAAACATTCAGTAAAACAGTTATGAAGCAATTTTGCGTCTAAAAAAGTAAAAAGCTATCTCTAATCTACTAGCAGTGAAAGTACTAACTGCCATAGGCACTAGGATACGTGTAGAGTTCCATGTATCGGGATTTCGCCATACTTTGTCTGGTGTAAACCTGTTGAATTCCAGCTCTTAGGTCATCCCATATCTGGTCAAGACCAATCTGTTTAAGTCCATGCGGGTTCTGACTCCTATTCGATGACATTTTGTATTTCCTGTAAAGTCTTCCAGTGCAGCAGCCTGAGATCTTGTTATTCCTCCATTAGAATCACAAGTCAAGTAACATTCTAAACTCAGTTGCAGCAACTCAGCGAGATATTCTTTACACACAAAAAGTGATGTTTCCTAGGAAGACAACCTGCAATATGGAAAGAAAACAGACATGTTATATGACAGCCCAAATTAATTCACACTATTTAATTATTTAATTATTAATTATTTCATTATTATTTCATTGAAATATTGTCATTTACACAGATGAGAAATACCAAAACCAAGGAACATAATATTGCAATTCAGCAATTCACTACAAAATGAGACAGTTAGTACCCAGAGCTATCCAAAGGCTGTACGTACTCAGATCAGAGCAGCTGACAACAAAACCCTAATGCTAACAACAAAACATACAAGTAAAAAGCTTTCCAAGCAGTAGACACCATTTACCAACAAGTGTTTCCTTCCCATTCATCAGTAAAACTCCAGTACTTGCGAGCAACTCTGGTTCTGTGGTTTAATGTTAAACATTCTCAGGATGTTTAACAAACATCCTGATGGATATCAAAGACTAACCCAAAGATACTACAAATAACTTTTTCTTCAGTTATCAATAACTCTACAAGACTTGAGATTCTATTACAGGTAACCCAAAAGGCCAAGGCACTCTGGAAGCAGAGAATTTTTCTATCTGGCAAGCATATGCTTACATTAATTTCTTTGCAAAGTAGAACAACTCCACTTCCTTCAATGTCATTTCACCAGCAAGAGAACATGCAGTCAATAATGGTGGGAAGAACTACTAATAGGAGTACACAGAATAAATATTGAATGAATTGTGAATGAAACAATCAGAAAGTAAGAAAATGCACTACTCCCATGAGTTTTAAGTGCACAAAGTTCGGGACATAGTGCAAAGATGGCTACCAATTCATCAGCCTCGTGATATGATGGAAAAGAAACACAGTCACCTGGAAAGCTCCACTGAAAACACCAAGCAGAGAAGATCCATTTTTACACAAGTCCATAAAAATATTTTTGCAATTTTAACATGTCTTACTGTCCATAGCAACAAAATTAAGAATGTATCAAAAAATGTCAACGTAAAAAATTAGTCCACAAATAAGAGAGCTGTACTAAGTCAGGACCAATTTAATCTTACTGCAGTCTCCCCATATAGGGAGCATAAAAGAAAGATGGAGAAAGACTTTTTACTAGCAACTGTAGTGACAGGAGAATGGTTTTAAATTAAAACAGGGTAGCTTTACAGTGGATATAAGGAAGAAATTATTTACTGTGAGGGTGATGGTGAGAGACTGGAACAGGCTGCCCAAAGAAGTTGCGGATGCCTGATGCTGGCAGTGTTTAAGGCCATGCTGAAAAGAGCTTTGAACAACCTGATCTAGTGGAAGGTATCCCTACCCAAGACAAGGAGACTGGACTAGATGACCCCTTCCAGCCCAAACCACTCTGTCATTCTGCATACTAGAGCTCGTTGACTGAAACACTCAAACCACAGTGAAACATTATGGTTTTCCATTTTTCTACAGACAATACAGCTTTATGATAAACCTGTCATCCAAGGCTCATACGAACCCTTCCATAATTTCAAGAACAGTATAGGTTGAGACCAGATAAATCCTATTCTTTGTTCTTGACCTCTGAGCAGCAGAAAATAAAACATATTCCTTCAGGACCTACAGGTAAGCCATAGGTGCTTTGTCACAGCCACTTCTAGGCTATTCCATGTTCCACTCCAGGCTTCACAGAGTTTTGAAGATTAAGTATTCTGTAATACCCACCCTGATCCCCACTCAATTCTTTGAAGTTCTCTTCTGCCTTTTCTCCTGGACCCTAAAAAGACCAGCTGAGACTGAGACATTTTTTCATTCTTCTCAGTCAATGACTGTCTTACTACAGTAACCCAGAAATTCCCACTCCTCATAGTCCTTTGCTTTCCCATGACCCACATGCATTTAAATCTCAAGCTCTAAGTAAAACCACCAGGAAATATTTTCATTATGTCACTCTCAGCAACAAGTATAGTCTCATTTTAGTCTGACATACAACTGCTTATGTAGCTAGTTTTCTTTTTACAGGCATAACCGTTAGAGAGTTTCCACCAATTCAGAGAATTAGGTGGAAAAAAAGAATTCAATCAATATGCACACCTAAAATTCAACCCTGTCATTTTTGTTTCTCTAATTACGGCAAGCTACTTATTAAAGACACACAACAATCATGCATCATAATGCTGAAGTGCAATCTAGACCACACCTTGTTTGTATTTCACTTTTTCAATTTCTGGAAATCGAACCCGCTGCAGTACTACTGATGATGGACTTTCATGACTGAGCAAAGGGAAAGCCAGGAAGAACAAAGGTCCACAAGTGGCCATTCACCTCCACTGCGGGAAATAACTCTGTGCATGTTACACACCCACAGTCTTGGACTATGATCCTAAATCAGCATTGCAATAAAAGCAAGAAAATTAATTCAATGTCTACAATCTAGGAGAGCAGAAACTCTTTGATTTCTTAAATCTGGTACCATCTGAACTCTCCACAGAACAAGAGAAGACATGGTTCTAAATCTGCAACCCCATGACAACTGCAGTACATGTAAGAATTAACTGACTGTCACTCGCTTATTAATCTGCCCATAGCAAGCAGCCTGGGGTTAGTGTGCATTTGCGTAAAAATATTTTGGTGTACCTAATACAAAATATTTCATTGCTCTACAAGAGTTTCTAACAAAAGGCCAATCCCTTGATAGCTAGAAGAAAGCATAACCAGCAGATGTTGAGTTTCCCCTAATGTGATGATGGAAATATTTAAGTCTATTCTCTAATTAAACATCTCCTAGTTTTTATGTACCCTGGTGCATCTACAAATAATACCTTTTCCCAGAATCTTCTCAACTCAAGGTGTCCCTCATTCACACTGTATTAATTTTCCCTCCCCTTCCCCTAAAGTACACCTCTGTATCTAAGTCAGGATGTAGCTATTAAAAACAACATGATGAAAAAGAACTGAATTTTGGGTTTTATTTTCTCATGCAGTCCACTAAATAAAAATATTCTTTGTAAGTCTTAATTCCACTGCATTTGACACTACCTCATTATCCTTTGGTTGGTTTCCAATTTGAATTTTGCAATTAAACACATGAATACAGAATGACAGTACCATCTCACCAACTTCCTAGACTCAAACAATTTACTTCTTCCAGTTAACTACTAGTTAACAATCAGAAAATAGAGCAATAGACAAATAATTCTATAAGCTACTATCAATTTTTTTCCCAGATTTATTCATGTGCAGAAAAATAGAAAGGTAGTTATTAATATATAGGAGTAAAGTTTCAATATGTAAGAATACTTTAACTACAAAAACATATTCATGAAAACAACTATTTGTACTTAGTGGTTAAACTAAACTATGGGATTAAATTCATAGAAAGAGCAGAGTAACACAAGGCTATGTTACTTGGAACAGTTGTTACTATACAAAATTCTATTTCATGTGAAAAGTGCTATTATTCTGACTTACACACACAAAAACACTTCCTAGGCAAACAATTCTTGAGGGTCAAATTGAGTCCACAGTAGTTACACTGCATCTCTTCACCCAACATCTCAATTGCTAAAAAGAGGGAGAAAGAGTTCCTAAGCCAGATTTCTCAACGCTCAGGCTGTGCACAACTGCCTGAATTAAAACCTCACCAATAAGCCATGACCTTTAAATCAGTGAGATCTCTCCCTTGCAAAGTGCTCTTGGCAGGACTATGCACAAGCCGGTCTTGAACTGCCCATCACTGTGCTTTCTCTCCCAAACAGATCAGACTTGCTGCTGACCTGCTTCAAGGATAAAACCAGCTGCCTGAGTTGCAACATCCACTCGGTAGCTTTGGACCAGAGAACCCACACTTCATTAGAGCTTCAGGACCCGCTATATTTGCATGAGAAACATTACCCCCGCTGTTTCCAGACAATATATGCACAATTTGATGCAGCAGCATGATAGTGCTCAATGCCATCCAATCTTTCAACCCTGCACTCAAGTACCGCAACTAAAACCGTCCAAACAAAAGGAGGTAACACTTCTGCCAAAACTTTAAAACAGCCTTGAAGGACTTAAAAGAAATGTTACTCCCTCTTTTTCATTACACACTGGGGACACACATCACGATACATAAACCTCATATTCAAAGAAACACATCGCATTAGAAAACACTGGGCTTGTTTTTGTTGATAGTCTAATAATAAAGAGTATTTTCTTAGATAGCCGCCCTCTGTGGAAAACGATGTGTATGCCAGAAGAAGCCTTTAGGAAAATGTGAAAGTTAACCCTGCTTTTATCTAAAAAACATAATAAACCCCACCAGACTTTCAGCATCCCAAGCCATCTGCTGGAGCGAGTACCTAATTTTTACATCCTAACACAATACAACTTTCAGCTTTACAGCTCCAAAGCCTGTGCATCACCTGTAGCTCTCCCACAACCCCTTATTTCTAAACTACATATTTCAAGTAATTACAGATAGAATTTGAACTTGTCAGCTTCTTGCACTGTAAGAACTTAGAGGTTCAGAGCAAGGTTTCCCAGCTGACGCAAGAGCCCAGATAGTGTTGTTTTAAAGACGCAATAAAGACGCACAATCTCTAGACTTATTTTATCTCTTGTCTAATTTCAAATATGAGAACATTCTTGTCATGTCTAATATCATGAGTTTAAGTGACTGGTTTTAATCATACTAAACCCAAACACACTTGGGAAGAGAAGCAAGTTTCACTAATAAGCTATGGTGGAATGAATGTCACAAAAAATAAGTTCAAAGACCTTCAGCATTATGAAGTTTCCAAAGTTTACAAGTCTGTGTATTAAAAGTCAGAATTTCACCTCTGTACACTGCCTCAAATCCATTTTCTAAAACTGAATGCAGTAACAAGAGTACAGTACTAGTTCATTTGGACAGTGGCTGCCAGTGTCTTTTGTAGAAATTGATGCAGTGACCATGCTCACTTTAATGGCCACTAAAAGCAAAATATCAGCCCTCTGTGCTGAAAGAATAAAGCATAATAAAAGTTTAATCTTTGACTTTAAAAGCCAAGAAAAAGGACTAAATTTAGTACAGTCGCTCCCTAAAAAATGCAGTATGAAATTCCTCTTGCCGAACTCCTCTCCCCATTTTTCCAGCCCAACTCCTCTAACTTACTTTATTCTGCTCTCCTGTTGCTGTATTTCAAGCAAGTCTGATCCAGAAATGCAACAGATGCTCATGTTCACCAAACAGCAGAACTCAATAAAGTTTCTGATCAATTTTACTCCCTCAAAGTCTCTGCACTGAGCCAAGGCAACTTCTCAGGTTATTCTCAGGTATCTTCTCAGATATTCAATACTGATTGAATACTATATGACACAAGCACACAAGTATTTTCAAAAAACTGAAACAGAAGCACACTAAACACTACCTTTGGTCTAGCACAAGCTGTGTGCTTGTTCTTATGCTATTTTAAAAACAACTTAAAACACTGCATGCTAGTTTATACTCTAGCTCACATACATTGCAAAATGGCTATAGTTGAAGTGACCCTTAGGTATTACCATATCAAAATATTTGGCAAGTTTTTGCCTTGCAATACCCATGCAAAGGTACGCCTATTTCTTCAGTATTAGGCTTGATAGAAAACATACCAAAAAATTAACCAAACCCCTACTGCAACTGAAGCAGTCAATCAATATTCATACATTCTCTCTCACAAAACATAGACAGTTTCAGAGATAGGACACTGCCAATGATCCATCCTACAAACCAGGCTTAAGATGCTTCTTAAAGTCATGCAAACATCTTTTGAAAAAGGCATGCAAATGCTAAGTACAGAGATAAGAACAATATACCTCCCTCCACTGCTGTGGAGTTATCCTGTAAGATACAATCCACATGATTAATTAGATATAAGTGCTGGAAGCCTTACATAAGTATATACTTGTATACTTACATAGATATATACTTATATAAGTATTTAAGGTGGGGAGAGATTTAAAAATTGATTGTTTTCATCTTTTACTTCTTCGCCTTTACAATTTATTAGCTATTTCTTTGAAATTTTTTCCAGGTTAAAAAATGCCTCTTGACTCCTGAAGGATGCAGCCTCCATTCCAGCACATATTTGTCTGATGGAATGGAAAGAGACAAGAGAAATAATTCTATTTTGTCCCTATAATCACTTGCACTCACAATTTATGATTTCAAAGACACCTTTCATATCCATGTACCTGCAAATTAATTTTGTCTTCACTTGACTTCAGGTGAGGTTAGCATTATGAGTTCTAAACCATAACACTGCTTAGTTGGGCTATGGTCCTGCATGCAACATTATATAGCACTCACATTTCTGTCCAGAATTATTTTAGGTCACTAAATACAAAGGCTAGGTAAACAGTTCATGCATTTCACATGACACAATCCTTAAAGCAAGACTAGGAATAAGCATAATGTCCTCAGCACTTCATATGCTACAAATGTGTAATTAATCAACATCTGGAAAATCTGCCTATAGCAGTCATTTTCACTGTACCCCTGCAAAATGACACAACTATTGTAAAAAATGGTTATTCCAGAAATCAGTACCGGAAGAGAAATACTAGAACTTCTTCTACCTTTTCAATAAAGATATTTAAGAGACAAATTACAAAATTTACAATGTTCAGTTCCTCTGTATTGTTACAAAACACTGAGTTATACGTAGTGTGAAAAGCTTTAGCTCATCTTATTTTCAAGGGAGTTAAGTTCAGTTCATTATGAGAAAAGGCAGAGATGTATGCATGCATTCCTCCCTTCCAAAAGTTGTCTTTGGGTGGTAAAAAATTCTGTGCAGCATTAAAAAAAAAGAAAGAGCAGAAGCAAGTATGCGTAATTTGGCAGTAATTTAAGACCAAGTTGTGTAAATCTGGTGTAAATTTTGGGTGATTAATACTGTACCTCCCTAACGATGACTTCATTTAGGGCTTCAATGTTCTCCCCACACCCTCTCCTCCATGTTTTACAGCTCTGATCAATGATATCTCAAGCACTGTAATTAATATACTCCTACATTACTTCATGTGCCAATGATACAGTTGCCAGCTGAAAAAATGAAACAAAGCCTGGACATGTTCTTCACAGCTAGAAAGACTCTAAAATTCACTTTTATGTTCAAATTTAAACATAATATATGGAAGTAACTTGGAATTGCAGCTTTCACACTTTTCTTATTTACTTAAATTATCCACTATTGTGCTCACTAAAAGCCTTTTTAACTGACATGCTTTATCTACATGCCTGAGAACAAGGATTTTTCCAAAATATCAATAACTATTCCTCAGAAGAACACCAAGGAACTTGGAGTGTGCCACTTTTCCCCTTCTTTTTGCCTATTCTTTTACCAGCTCTTCAATTATTCTTTCTTTATTCCTTCCTTTCAGTTTTATCTTTGTCTTCCTTGACCAAACAATTCCAGCAGCTTTTGACAGGTATCTCCCTACTAATAGCTAATACAAAAAAACCCAAACAACCCACACCAAACCCCAACATATACAGGCTGCCTCACAAACAAAAGGCTAGATCTAGACTCAACAAGGTTTGCTGTTGTGTTCTACACAAGCAAACTCTCCCTCTTGCAATTTCAGCCAAAGTAAACTTTGGTCAATATTTAGAATCTCACCAACAATAAAAGTTTCATGGTCGTTTTACTGCACCAACATTAAGTTGGAAAACAGTGCAAGGGACTACATCCTTAAGTACTATATAGGTAAAACTCTTCAAGTTTTGCTTGGCCATCTTCAGAGAGAGTTCACTTTGCTGTTGATGAAGTAATCCTTACGTACAAAGTCTGCAGATTGCTCCCAAACTGAAATGTCCTTTCCAACCTAAGGTATTGCGTATTCCTGTGTCCCAAACAGGATGCAGCCTCTACAGTATTTTTTAACTGAGCCCGCAGTAACATGCTTCATAGCTTCTTAAAACACGGATTATGCTCAGCTTTCACATCTTGGAAAAAGGAATGCTGCAGATTATGAAAAGAACAAAGAGAATCAAGTCAAGATACCAGTGCACTGAAGAGAAGGAAGGAAGTTTTACAGAAGTGGGTTTGTGTGACCAGGTTTTGGTAGTGGTGGGGGAGCTACAGGGGTGAATTCTGAGAGAAGGTGGCAGTAGCTTCTCCCAAGTCCAACAGAGCCAATGCCAGCCAGCTCCAGGATGGAACCGCTGCCGGCCAAGGCGGCACCAACCAGAGATGGCAGTAACGTCTCTTTGAGTACATATTTAAGAAGGAAAAAAAGTTATTGCACAGATGTAATTGTGCTCAGAGAAGAGAGGAATGAGAATACGTGAGAAAAACAACTCTGCAGATGCCAAGGTCAGTGGAGGAGGAGGCACTGGAGCAGAGATTCCCGTGCAGCCTCTGTGAAGACCACGGTGAAACAGCTGTGCCCCTGCAGCCCATGAAGGATCACAGGGATGCAGAGACCTACTCGCAGCCCATGGAAGTCCATAGGGGTGCAAATTTCCATCTGCAGCCTAAGGAGGAGACCCACGTCAGAGCAGGTGGATGCCTGAAAGGAGGCTGTGAGTCCAGGGGAATCCCACGCTGGAGCAGGATCCTGGCAGAGACCTGAAGACCCACAGAGAAAGGAGCCCATGCGGGAGGATGTTTCCTGGTAGGACTTGTGACCCTGTGGGGAACCCATATCAGAGCAGGCTGTGCTTGAAGGACTGCACCCCGTGGAAAGAGACCCACATTGAAGCACTCCATGAAGAGCTGTAGCCCACGGGAAGGATTGATGCAAGATAAATTTATGGAGAACTGTCTCCCGTGGAAGGGTCCCACACCAGAGCTGGGGAAGGACGTTTCTCCCTGAGAAGTGGCAGAAACATCCTGTGATGAACTCACCATACTTCAGCCCGTCTCCCTGTGCTGCTGGTGGGGAAGAGGTAGAGCCCAAGAAGGAGGGAGAGGTGGGGGGAAGGTGTTTTTAAAATTTGTTTTACTTTTCATTAACCTGCTCTGATTTTGATTAGTAATAAATTCAATTAATTTGCCTAAGTCCAGTCTGGTTTACCCATGATGGTAACCAGCGAGAGATCTGTCTCTGTCCTTGTCTCAACTCACGAGCCTTTCATTGTATTTTTCCTCCCCTGTCTACGTGAGGGGAGGGATGGAGTGGCTTTGGTGGCTACCTGGCATCCAGCCAGGGTCAAACCACCACAATAAGACAAAGAGCCTTGAGTATTCCCATTTTCTCTCTGGCTTAAATCATATATATGATACAACCTGCATAAAAAACCCAAACAAAAATAAAAACAAGCAATAAAGCAAAAGACTAAACAAAGCCCAAGGAAACCCAAATAAACCATGAAGGACAATGCATGTGAAGATGCATTACTTGAATCAGTCAGGAAGATGCAGAAAAGGAAAATGAGGGAGGACAAGCCATGAAAATTCTTAGATACCCAACATGCCAAGCAGAAGACAGAGTAATATACCTTGTTTTCTTGGAAAGGGAAAAAGAAAAACAAAACAAGGAAAAAGGAAAAAGAAGCAACAGCAGCAGGGAGTAAAATCCAATGCAATTTAGAAAGAAACAGAAGACTGGAAACTCTGAAACACCTTGGGCCAGTTTAGAGACCTTAACGATCCTGCAAGGACAATTCTTACACATAATTGCTTTCCCAAAAGATCTTACAAGACACCAAAACTTCAACTAAATCCAACTTAACAAGCTAAAACATCATAATCCTACTGATCTCCACCAAGAAGACATTGGTATTGTCTTACAGTTTGCTTCAGACACAGCGTGACCTCCACTAGAACACACAGGGCAAGCCTCTGAACCCTAAAACAAATCCCCCAGCATTATAACAGCACTCAATGCTCCACAACACACACTTTCATATCGCTCTGTTAAAGACACAAACAGGAATTTTCACCTGCAATAATATTTCCATACAGAGTTTTTCCATGCTCTTGGAAGGCAGCAGTTCTTACCAATAACTTTAAAACAACCACTAACAGCTTGTTAACAAGAGAAAAACAACTCTGGCTGGATTCTCTTCCCAAGTGCTTGCTAATTTTACAGCTTCTTCCCTCTTCTTAGTTGTGCAAGAGCTCAACTGATCAAGGCAATCCAGTTCGCCCCTTCAATTTATAAATAAAGATGACGGTCACACCGATTCATCTTACAAACAGTCTGATATTTTCAGACATTCAAATGTACCACAAAAGCACAGCTTAAATACTGAAGAGCTTCCTCCCATATTTACCTTCATACTAATATTTCATTCTGAAGTGACAAATAATGAACAAATCAAGGACGGTTGCAGTTACATTCATTTCCTGCATGTGACAAAATCATGACCTGTGAAAGCCACTCCCTCTTTATTTTCTTATTTTCCTTTTAAATCGTGTCTACATTAAGTGCATGGATATACGTGCTAGCGATCTTGATTCCTGCTGTGGTGTAATGCTGCAAATACTGCTAGCAATGAACAGTACAACTCTCATACTATTTCATTCCAGATGCCTAAATACAGCCAGCCCAAAAAAGAATGAGAACTTTCTCATTAAAGCTTAGAAAGGGTTTCGTATGTAATTTTTCTGGTTCAACTACAAAATCTTAATTCTAACAGCCTTAATTTACAGCAAAGAATTCACACCTCACAAAAAGTTAGCTCTGCTTAAATCCAGTATCATTTTCAGCACATTTTTAATCAGTTTTGACCTCTAATGACTGCAGCAGGCACCCTTGCTATAGAAGTGAAACAATTTAACTTAATTTTGTAAAAGTTAAAATTGCCACACATCCCTAACACCCACATTTAAATCCTCCTTCTTGTCGATTAAGCTTGCACCATTAAGTTTTAAAACTAAGCCTGCATTAGAATCTAACAAAATCAATTTAACTGCTTAAGGATATAAATTTCCATTTTATACAACTCCCATTAGTGATGGCATCCTAGCATAGGCATACTTTCAGAAATAACAAAACTTTTCCAAAGTTGTCTCTGAAAAAAAAGAGAGTAAGAGAACAGCCTATTTTCTTAAGAAAATGCAAACATTCTAAAAAAGCATTTTGAACTGTACAGCAAAAAGTTCATCCTTTGGCTACCCAGAAGCAGGCAGAGCATTTGCCCATGAAATTATTACCATGAAAAGCAAGATGAAAAGACTAACAGCTAACAAAACAAGAATTATTTCCTATAACCCTATTTCTTCTCTTAATTCAGTCCTCCAAACTTTAGACAAAACTTCCAAGTGACAATCTCCACTATCTGTGAGACTAGAGGAGCTTGCAAATTTACAAGTTTAAACTACAGAGCAAAACAGCATGAACTAAGGTCACACCAGCAGCCTTAGTTCTGAACTCTAATCCACATTAAAATATTGTTCAACCTGAAACACAGAGCAACAAAAAGCCAAGTTACATCAAATGCATACTAAAAATAGAAACAAGAAGTTTCTGAGTTCAGTTATGGCTGAAATTGCGTTACTAATAACCCAAATTCTTGCAGGTACCTGCTTTAAGGTTAAAAACTTCACCTTTGTCTACCTTGTATTAATGAATCAAATACATCTGGGTCCCAACAGCAAAGCCACCAGAGTCTCCAATAAAATGGGAGAAACATGTGCATATATTCAAAATATAACTACATTACCAGAGCAGAATGAGAAGCGCCCTGCACTGCAAAAACTTTCCATCATCATGTTCCTCACCATCCTACATGTAAATCCATTTCTTCTTCACAATAACACCAAGCTTGAGACATACAGCAACATAAACTAGAGCAAATCTAAGGAAATCCAAAGACAATGAGAATTTTTTATCACCTTTAGGTACTTCTAATTAAAAAAAAAAAACAAAAGTCAATGGTATCGAACTGATATTCAAATCCAGTGCATAACTACAAAGATGTCAGAGAAAATATATTTTCTCAGTCCTTTATTCTTAGTCTTGCTGTCAAGCAATGCCTTGTACCTACTAGACCAAGCTAAAGCAGGGAACCTTTTGACTCCAAAACCAGAACAATCCAAAGGGGAAGAAAAGGAGACAATATAAATTTTTTTCCTGAGATTTTGGAAGAACACCACATCAAAGTTACAGTGTTTATTCAAGAACCACAAAATGGTTTGGGTTGAAGGGGACCTTTAATCACCTAATATCCACCCCTCTGCCACAGACAAACATCTTGCACTAGGTCAGGTTGCTCAAAGTCCCATTCAACCTGGCCTTGAACACTGCTAAAAATGGGGCCTCCACAACTTCTCTGGTTAATCTGTTCCAACGCCTCATCACCCTCCACAGTAAAGAATTCCCTCCCCATATCCAAACTAAACCCACACTCTTTCCATTTAAAACTTAGGTCCTTCGTCCTGTCACTACAGGCCTTGGTAAAATGTCTCTCTCCATCTTTCTCATAATCCCCTTTATATACTGAATGAAAAGCCTCAGTAAAGTCTCCCCGAAACCTTCTCTTCTCCAGGCTGAACAATCCAACCCTCTTAGCTTTAGGAGACGTGTTCCATCACTCTGATCACTTTTGTGGCCCTCCTCTGGATCTGCTCCAACAGGTGCATGTCTTTCTTGTGCTGTGTGCCACAGAGTGCTCCAGGTAGGGTCACTTGAGAGCAGAACAGAGGGCAAGATTCACCTGCTTCTTTTTACAAGTTCAGGATACAACTGGCAAAGAAAGTAGCGCAATTTTGGAGAGAAAGAGACTCCAACTCTGGCAAAAATTTACGTATGACTATACACTTCCTCTACACAATTCTGACTATTCACATTTCCTGAAGTGCAGAATGGAATTACTATTTTCCTATTTTCACAGTAGCCTATATGCATTTTTCTAAGGTTCATAGATAAAGAAGGATTTGAAAAACACTACATTAAATAAAGCGGAATGTAATCACTGTTTGGTTTAGTTAAAAAAATATGTATTTGATTTTGACTTGTATAAGAAGAGGTAAGGCAGCAACAGGAAGAGGTTCACTCTTGTGACATCAGAGGTTCTGTGGGTAAAAAGAAAACTGACAGAAAACTACCCACTGGGACCCATTATTTGCTAAACCAGTGCTCTTTCCAGAAGCTGGGATAATGCTTCTATCTGTGTTCTATCTGTGTGGTTACATTAAATGCTACAAGTTACAGCACTACAGCAGGGCTGAGCAGCTCAGAACAATTTTATTACCAAGTTATTTAGTCATGTCTGTAACAGGTCTGGACTGCAGTGCTGTAGAAACATGAACAGTCAATCTGTTCTTGTTCTAGTAGTTCTTCTATTGAAAAACCTACAACTCTTATAATAAAATAAGTTAGTCATGTAGACAAGCTCAGCATGCCTCTATAATCTTCCAATCATTACATTTTCTTACTGAAAATTCTCCTTTATCAAGCAAGGGAAACTCAATGGTCTCCATCACAAACCAAAAAAAATAGTAGTTTAAGTTTGCATGCTGTATAGATTCTAATTTGTACCTAGATCTCTAAATGTTGGTTCCAAGAAACATTTCTTTACATGGAAATAAGCTTGAAAAAGACAGTAACTAAAATTTTTCTATTAGTGTACTCTTACCTAAAAAACATGCTAGCACCTAAGTATTCTGTTCAAAATGAGATCATGCATTCCTAAAGCACATGCAGAACTTCCAAGGCCAAGTTTTCCACACTCTTCTTTCTTCCAGGTCTGTGCAGCAGGAAGACTGTATAAACCTGCAGGCTGGTACGACTGCCTGTACACATCCTCCTGATATCCCATCCAAGTGGGACATCTGCCCTGTTTTCCTTCTGATGCACAGAGACAGACCCTGTTGGACAGCATGGGAAGTACAACAGCAGAGTTGGTAACACACTGACAACCTCTTACTAGGAAATCCCTCACTTCAGGTTCATAATACAAATTTTTGATGTTGAGAGTTGTGTAAGTGCAAGTGGAACATTGTTAAAGCTGTCCCATTCACTACAATTTTGTGAGGTTTTTGATTAATTAAAAAAAATCCAACTTCAGTGGCAAGATAAAAGATTCCAGGTACTCCCAATTCATGCAACCACTGGCACCTGGGATATGACTCATCATTAAATTGGGCCCTACTGAAATAATTGTAACTACACAAAACTAGGCACTACCTAAGAAACACAACAGATGAAAAACAGTACTCAGCGATCTTAACATATAAGTTGTAGCTTTTAACTTGTACTTTTTAAGCTGAGTATCTGAGAACTTTCTCAAAGGACTCAGTATTGCTCATAATAATACATCTGAAATCCAAGATCTTGCACCAAGACTAAGAATAAGCTAAATCAAAAAACAGGCACCCCCAAAGCAGTATCCAAATAAAGGCATGCATCCATTTAGCCTAAATGAATTTAAGTTATTTAAATTAAAGCAATGTGATTTTCTCATGCCGACAGTTCAAGTAACAGGCCCAAGTTTTACGGCCAGTCCAAACCAGTGTACAAAGGAGTAAGGTGGAAGAAGAATCATTCTGCTAAACCAGCACCACTATTTTGTCAGCCAAGGAGCAGAATGCACATGCCTAATTTAGGTGCCCAAACTAAGACACTGTTTGCGACATGATCCCTGGATAGGCAGTGGAAAGTTTCCTCCAGAGACGTTGTTAATGCAAGGCACTGAACCGGGATTCTAGAGTTAGGTGTGCAAATCACTCCTGAGATCAAAGGTGTTCGCCGTGCCTCTATGGGACAAGTATGCCCAGTGTTTCACCTGTACCTCAAATACATGGTCATGAGGTGACTGTGAAATATAACCAATCTCAAGAACCAAAGCAACTAAGAAAGACACAAAATAAGAAGTTGGACAACAAACACTGAAAACAAGAAGTTACAAAGCAGAGGGAAAAGACTTCTTACTGGTTAAGTCATCATCAGAGACACAAAGTGCCGATGCCACACAGACACCTAACTATCAACACACAACATTACAGTTAATTGTAAGTAAAAACTACACACCGTGGCACCTGTATGCTTTCTTACTGCTTCCCCAAAGAGGAGGCATCCCAAATACACTCCACATCAACTAAGTACCAATTCACAGTATGGTATTACCAACATTATTTGGCCTAATTCAAGTTATGTAGCCCCTAGGTATTTCTGGCCCATGTGGACCATTCTTCCCAGTCCTGCCAAAAGGATTTCCAATACAGAGTTTTTTTCTCCCTGAGTAGCATCAGGGTATGTATGTGTATTAGGGCTGAGGTATATGATTATATATGAACACATATACCAAGGGAAAGGTTGCAGAGGAAGTCAGTAAAAAACCAAAACAAAATAAAAGTAAAACAAGTAAGACATCTCTGTCCTTTCAGTGTTTAACTTTACCCCAGCTGAAACCAGAACAGAAGTATACAGATAACCTCAGGTAAAATTCCTTTCTCCTCAAAGGCATAGCTAGAGGATTTAAATACAAAGTGGGGGAGACAGCACATGAATCTACAAAGGAAAGAAGTATGTGGAAAGAAAAGAGTATTAGGTGAGATCACAAGGAAGGTTATAATGACAGGAAAGTAAGATCAGAAGGGCAAAAAAACATGAAGAAGGAAATGGTTACTGGGAAGAAGAAAACTGGAAGGGGAAAGGTAACAGAGGGATAATGACACTGCTGGAATATAATTTTGAGAGGAAACAAGAAGGATGGGGAAAGGATCCCAATCAGGACAGTTAGCTTTCAGTGGCAAAGTTACTGGGAAACAAATGAGCTGGTTATTTGAAACAACAAAAAATGCAGGACTAGTCATCTGGATAGAGACAACAAATACACAGACAAACAAAAGGTTACAGGGGGCACCTTCTCTGGTAAGGCCACAACAGTAGGTGGCAACAAGGGGAAGCCTGGTGCACAGTCCTTGAGAGCAAGAGAAACCTAAAGAAGATGACAAAGATGAACTGTGGCAAATATTCCCCAGCCACGATGGTACTGAGGGCACTAGGGAATTTCTCTAGGTACAATCAAAAAGCTTCTAGACAGACCTGAGTATCACTAGGGCTATGGGGATGGCTGGGATACAACAGGGTGAAAGGAAGCAGCACAGAAAAGGACAGGGAGGACAGAGAGCAGGTGAACACCCCAAAACAGTACCCGGTGAGGTTACGGACAAAAGCTCATAGGGAAAAAAGAAGGCAGAAGCGTGGGACGAGCAGGGCCTGGGATGGCTGGGGTGGGCAGTCCTGGGGCCAAGGGGAGCACAGCGAGGGCTGTGGTGCTGCGGGAGGTCGGGCCCGAGGTCTGAGAGCCGCCGGGGCGGGACGGAAAGGCTGGGGCAGCCACCGAGGCGCCCTGGCCATGCGGGGGCCGCGGTCACGGGGGAGAGCCGGGGAAGGACGGACGAAGGGAGGGAGCGGGCAGCCCCCCGGCGGCCGGGCAGATCCTGCGGGGCCGGGGCAGCCAGCGGGGCGCTCCCGCACCCCGACGGGGGCGATGCGTTCTGAGTGCGCAGTTCGCGGCCTCCCCGCTCTGGCGCGGCCCGCGGCTCCGGGGCCGGATCCACGAGCGGGCCGGGCAGCCACCACCGCCGCCCCCGCGCTCCGGGGCCGGGAGCGCGCCC
>VXBT01009034.1:27994-103979 GCA_013400235.1 Oriolus oriolus
CCTCTTGGCGGAGCCTGCCCGCCCGCATGAGCTGCTCGGCGCGGGAGGCCGGCCGACCGACCGCCATCTCCTTGGCTGCCAGGCCCTGCCCTGCCCTGCCCGAGGAGTTGTTGCTCCGACCCCTCCCCAAGTTAGTCCAGTGCCAGAAGAGCTGAAGGATGAGCTGAAAGACTTGGGAGTGATGGTTGATGAAAAACTCAACATGAGCCGGCAGTGTGCGCTCGCAGGCCAGAAAGCCAATCGAACCTGGGCTGCATCAAAAGCAGCAGGGCGAGGGAGATAATTCTGCCCCTCTGCTCTTCTCTGGTGAGACCCCAGCTGGAGTGCTGTGTACAGTTCTGGTGTCCCCAACATAGGAAGGAAATGGAGCTGTTGGAGCAAGTCGAGAGGAGGCCACGAAGTTGATAAAAGGACTGGGGCACCTCCCCTATCAAGACAGGCTGAGAAAGCTGGGGCTGTTCAGCCTGGAGAAGAGAAGGTTGCGTGGAGACCTTATAGCAGCCTTCCAGTATCTGAAGGGTCCTACAGGGAAGCTGGAGAGGGGCTCTTTGTCAGGAGCTGTAGTGATAGGACACGGAGTAATGGGTATAAATTCAACGAAGGGAATTTTAAAGTTAGATATTTGGAAGAAGTTCTTTACTGTGAGGGTGGTGAGATGCTGCAACAAGGGAGTAAGTTGTCCAGGGAGGTTGTGGATGCCCCAGCCCTGGCAGTGTTCAAGGCCAGGTTGGATAAGGCCTTGAGCAGCCTGGTCTAGTGGGATGTATCCCTCCATATGGCAGGGGGTTTGGGACTAGATGATCTTTCAGGTCCTTAACATTCTATGATTCCATGTGTTTCAGGATGACATCATTAGACATGATAAGACTTCCCTCCATCCATAGCTAAGCAGCTGCTTTTGTATTTATGAGAAACATGGGTTTCTAAAGTGTCCTTGACATAGTGAATGGCACCACACCGAGTCTGGGAGCCTGAGTGGATGGTATAGCTGTGCATTAACAGTGTGTCTTTGTCAAGCAAGTGTTAAACCAAACTGTGAAGCTCCTCTTGAGTTATTCACATCAGGAATTATTGCCTTGAGGTGCATGAACATTGCCTTGAAACCTTTGATTGAGGTGTGGCTTTTGTAAGAACATAGAAATCTTTCTGTAATTGTGAGTTTCAGAGTAGT
Organism: Oriolus oriolus; assembly: GCA_013400235.1. Lineage (NCBI taxonomy): Eukaryota > Metazoa > Chordata > Aves > Passeriformes > Corvidae > Oriolus > Oriolus oriolus. Next base: position 29,166 of record VXBT01009034.1, read on the forward strand.
AACAAAACAACTTGGAAACAACACTGCAGAGAGAAGAAGAGGGTAGAAAATGAAAGAAAGGAAATTTTATTGTTCAGCTGTGAGCTGCTTGGAAGATGTGTGAAGGTACTTGGTCTGACTTATTGAGGGATAAGAAGTTACATGGACCTGTTTCCAACCTGCAAAGAAATTTAAGCAAAACTACCTAGTGTAGATAACTTTAATGTATGATGATAAAACATAAACCACCTAGCTTATTTGCATCGCTTATATGTGGATTGAAAGTGGGGCAGTTAATTTTTCTTTCTAAGAGTATGAAATTGATGATACAAAAGCATACCAAAATTAGGACAGGTTTCAGAAAAGTAGTATTTTGGAGTGAGTGCTGTCTTATTTATTCTTGAAGACTGGAATTATATTGCTGGAGCAGTATTGTGAAGGAAAAGAACAAGGTTTGTAAAAGATGTCTTAAAAAGTTCTTATCCTTTATATTAGTACAAGAGTTAAACCCATGAAATTCAATAGCCTCATGGGAAAGGAAAGAGAAATGGGGAAGCAATAGGAAGAAACAGAAGATTTCTTTTCTTTGCGAAATGTTTCACTTGCATTCTGGTTCTACCAGCTGTTCACCTTTTGTGAAAGCTTGCCTTCTCGAAGCTAATGGTCCTTAGTCATGTAAGTGCTGGAAAAATTATTTCCCTGTATAATAATGCCTTACCATGGCACATCCTACTGAAGTGGACACAAGCAAAGTCAGTGACACAGCTCTTCCAGTGAAACAGTGCTGACTAAGGAGCCCTGTCTGAGGAACTGGTTTAATGTGTAGCAGGGACACTGTCTCAGTTGGCTGGGTGGTATCACGACGCTTATATTAATTTTGCCTGTGTAGATATACTTTGCAAATACTGTTCCTGGGCGTGACTAAATTTCTGGTTTGCTGGCATTCATGAGTTGTACTAGAGGAGAGTTTGTGTTGGTTTACATCAGCATGGTGTGTTAAAGACTGGGGACAGCGAGGGCAAACAAAATAGTCTGTGGGAGACAGGAGCCAAATCCAAAGGAGGATGGACTGATCATGAAAAATAAAGACTGATTTTTCAGTCTTGGGAAGTTAAGTTTTGGTGCTGTATTTTACAGCAGTTGTCTTTGCAAGAGGTAAAGGTATCGTTTTCAAGCCTAAACCGAGGAGACAACAGAGCTATGGATAGCAAGAAAAGTGGAAGAGAAATGACAGGAAGGGAATAAAATAAGGGGAGAAGGAAGGACTGAATTGGCACAATCTTGCACTAAACTGTTTTGGGGTTTTTTGGTTGTGGTTTTTTTTTTTTTTTTAGCTTTTGTGATTAACTGCAGTTCAAGCTTGAGATCTGACAGTTTGGAGTGTTGAAATTTTGTTTCTTTTTTCCCCCTAGGGTTGCATTATGATTTGTGTTTGCTTTATAGAGGCAAGGCACAGTTCTCTGATTTCATTCATGATAGTGGTAGCTGAGTTGACACTCTGAAAAGGTAGGCCATTAAAAAAGCCTCACTAGACAATTCGGACATGGTGCATAACATGGCTCCTTCAGACATCCATTGAAAGAATTCTAATAGCAGGGTAAGTAGTCCCAGAGAGAAAAATGAATTGAATGCAGGGAAATGAATGCCAAAATACATGTTACCAAATTACTCGTAGCAGGATGGCTAATGCATTTTAAATTGTCCAATGGAATTTATGTACTTTGCATGAAAGGAGAGAAGCTTCCCCTAGGGACTGAGGCAGCCAGAATTTCAAAGACAGACTTCATGAGAGATCCACTTTTTTTTTTTTACTAAAATGAGTTTGTGGTGCTGCTGAAAGGGGGCTGTTTTCAAAATAATTTGCAGATCTCACACTTGTTGCATCAGCAATGAATCAGCACACACTAAGCAAGAAAATTATCATGACAATGTTTGCTGTCAGTTTAAGTAGGTAGCTCCCTCCGCAAAGAAGAAAAGCCTGAGTCATTCAAAGACACAGAGTTGCAGTGGCTGCTAGTTTATTACTACTGTCAGGAGTCTGGGCTGATTTGGAGGGATACTTTCCGTGCTAGTTACATCTGCAGTGATGATCTGAAAACAGTACTATCACCCCCTCCATACAGCCAGGAAGACAGGCTTGGTATAGGCAAGGTAGATGACAACCAGATTTGGTAAAAGTTGCATGGCTGTATTGAACATCTCTTGCTTTTTCTGGCAGATCTATTTTCCTCTATGTTTTGGTCGAGAGTGTTTTGCTAAGCTCATAAGTGGTGGTTCCCTATTTAAATGCTTTATTCCTGCTTTTGAGCTGAGCACAGTTTGCTCCCTAGCTCTGAGAGACTCTTTTTCTGAGCTAGTGAGAGGCTGCAGGTGTGTTTTTCCCCTTGCTGTTCCTTCTTGGGGGCGGTTGCAAGCTAAGATACAGGAAATAAAAAACAACATGTTTGGGAAAGGGATAAAGGGTACAGTATGTGAACATACTACCAATTTCTTCAGCTTTTTTGTTGAGTAGAAAATTTGAGTTTCAGGATTTTCCATGATTGCTTGTAACTCAGCCTCAGGCTCAATCTGTCATGCACATTTGTGTAAATTAACTGAGAAGAGACATCACCTATGCTTCCAAATTCAAAGGTGCCCAAAAGAATCTGTGAATGGCAGATGATACTCCACTGCTCTGCTGCTTCTTGTGCTGTGAACCTTTGTGGGAAGGTAAAAAACATTTTGCTGAGATCAAATTGTTCTGCACAAAGGCCAGTCTCTGCATGTGTCAGACAGGTAGTGCCAGGCTCCTATATTGAATAAAGAAGCAGCCCAGGAATGCTGCACAAACACAGTAACCTTTGGTTAATCTGCTCCTTTTAAAAGCACAGGCCAGTGTTTTTATTGTGAAGCACTCTGGCTGTATCACCAGCAGGAGTGATACAATGTGTATACAGACGTGTATAGAGGGCACAGGACAGCAGCTCTCCTCAAGCCTTCTGGTTTTTCTCTTCTCTGACAGGTTCTGTCACCTGGATGACTGATTGTTTTAGAGGTTTGCAGCAGACTGAATTCCAGCATTATAGTAGAGAAGAGGAACAGAGAAAAGAAAAATCGAGTTAGAAGGGAACTACAACCATATTTTGGTCCATGACCACTTTGGCCTAATCACTTCTAACAGTTCTGACCTCAGGGTGGGATGAGGAGATATTATGCAGAGTAGGATCACAAGAAGTGAAGCATCATTGCCCATCCAGAGCAAAGACAATTTATTGTCTCTTTGGGTGGAACAGCAAATATCCACCTTGTTCTCAACTTTAGGATATTCAAATTTCCAAAATGGAGAGTATTTGTTCCCACATCTAAAGGCACACATGTGCTCTGGGAATTCATAATAGAAGGAAGATAGTGGTAGTTTGTTTGTTTGGATTTTTGTTGTTGATTTTTCCTTTGTTGTTCTGTTGTTTTGTTTTTTTCTTTGCAATAATTTAGAGATTAAAAGCTTTTCATCAAAAATGGTCTCCTTCTGCTAATGCCTCTGCTGTCTACTGTGGCAAATAATGCACTGATCCAATGCCTTTCCTTTTTCCATCCTGTCCTTCACTGGGCTGAAAGTTTCTCTTGGGCCTGAGATCAAGACTTGGCATTGGTTTAACTTGTTAGAGCTCTTTCTTTGTAGGAGTTTTTACAGACTGAAAGACAACCTTGGGTGCACTTCTCTTTTTTTAAAATTTTGAGTAGCAGCTAATCTGCTGCTAACGTAGCAGAACTCTTAAGTTTCATTTATCTTTAGTAAAGTTAGTATTCCTTTTGTTTGTTTGTTTTCTGTAGTCATTTGATATTTTGTGATGATGAACAGGCAGCTGTTCACAGACACAACATGTGTAACAAGGGAAATTGACGTTCTGTATGAACATTGTTCATACAGGAACACTGCTCTTTGGGCTTGTTTCTCACAATATTTTTACCTGAGGGGAGGAGAACAAGGAAGAGCAGTGTCACAGGAGCAAGTCACAGCTCAACTTTTCACACTCAGCAGATTCAAAACAAGAGTTTATCCTTACGCATTCTTCCTCAGGCTGAAACTTCAGAACCTTCCAAAGCTTGCTTTCTTTAGTTTGAACCCACTGAGATGCTTCAGAGGACACGTTCTCTTGCAGGGTAATTAGTTTCTCTCTGATCAGTGTTAGGTTTAGCCACTGTACATAGAATTCTACAAGCAGGAAGGTCTAGTAAGGAGCATGGCAGGAGATTTTTCGTAGTGTATTTAAATACTGATAAGCTTCTGGTTTTTCCTTTGCTGCCATGATACTTCAGAGTTTATATGCTTAAACCTTATGGTTTAGGTCTTGTAGAAGTTTTTAGTGGAAGAAAATAGGTGGAGGAAATATTTCTATCCTAGCTTGATAGGTAAACCCAGTGAATTGTAATATATTAAATGTATGGGTACAAATTGCAAGAGGGGAAATTTAAGTCAGGTATTAGGAAGAAATTCTTTACTGTGAGGGAGGTGAGATACTGGAACAGGTTGCCCAGGATGGATAAGGCCTGGAGCAACCTAGTCTAGTGGGAGGTGTCTGTGTCCATGGCAGCGAGGTTGAGACTAAATGATCTTTAAGATCCCTTCAACTCTTTAACATTCTAATCCTAAAGCAATCACAAAGACAATGATTGTAGTAAGTTAATGTGTTATCTGTGTATGTCAGTGCATGTGTTGTGGTTGAACACAGTTAAGTGCCAAGCGCACGAAAGCCAATTATACGCGTAAGCGGAATATGGATTTATTGAGGAAGACAGAAAGGAACTTCAGAGAAAAACAGGTCCACACTTAAACTTATTGTAAGTTGCAATATAAAGAAAAATTTATTACTGACAGAATGAAAAGTGAAAAAAAAAAAGTAAGAATCAAAGCAAACCAGTGCTTCCCTCTTTACTACAAACTTCTCTCAAGTGAAAACAAAATGAAACATGGGATTTGGTCAGAACTGCATTTCTTTTAAGAGTCTTTTTATGCTTAAGGAAAAGAGGTTCTTCTGCTGTGCCACAGAATCTTCACAAACCCAACAGTCTGCCCGGAAAACAATCTGTTGAAGTGAAAAAGGTATCTCTCCCATGAATCTCGCAGTCTTTCCACACTGCCAAGTCATGGGCCACAGAAAAAAAAACCCATGGGGTTTTAATCTTTGAAGCATGAGTTATCTTAGCCTGAAAGCAAAAGTTCTTCGCTCCGAATCTCTAACAGCTTCTCACAACTTTTACGTGGCCTGGCACGGGCCTCTCTTTAACAGCTTCTCACAATTTCTGTATGGCCTGGTGTGGGCCTCTCTTTAAAATTACAGGCTGCACAAGAACTTCTCATCCCCCCAAGCTTTTTTTCTAAATGGATTGAAGTTTTTTCTACAGTTTGCAAGAAGTCTTTTTTTAAGCACCGCGCCAGAAGTGCGAGCGCCCTCTCTTCCCGCCGTCAGTCAGCTTCCATCCCACGTGGTCTCGCCCTTCCCCTGTTTCTGACCTTAGGGTCGCCGTGTTAAGCTTCGTCCCATGTGACTTTACTTTCTCTTTCTTCTTCGCTGACTTGAAAGAAAAGGTTGTTTTTGTCGGCTGCGGCATGTGGAGTTTTCGGTTCAGCACAGGCTGTGCCGGCTGCAGGGAGAAGAGGGAGGGGAGGCCCGCCGGCCCCGCGCGGGGTCTCGGCGACTTCAGCTCCTCTCGGCCCCGCGGTCTCGGTCGCATGGTGCCTGCGGAGCTGGGACAGCGGGAAGGCCGGCCCCGAGCCGCCGCCGCGCTGAGGGGCCGAGGGGGAAGGGGGCCCGGGGCCGGGGGCCCTCCGCCTCCAGCCACCCCTCGACCCTTGGGGCAGGAGCAAAACAGACAACTTCACGCCCTTGCTGCTCTTTCAATATGCGATTGCAGAGGCGTTACCAGAGGCGTTACCAGCCCTCTCATTGGGTTAGCNCGCGGGGTCTCGGCGACTTCAGCTCCTCTCGGCCCCGCGGTCTCGGTTGCATGGTGCCTGCGGAGCTGGGACAGCGGGAAGGCCGGCCCCGAGCCGCCGCCGCGCTGAGGGGCCGAGGGGGAAGGGGGCCCGGGGCCGGGGGCCCTCCGCCTCCAGCCACCCCTCGACCCTTGGGGCAGGAGCAAAACAGACAACTTCACGCCCTTGCTGCTCTTTCAATATGCGATTGCAGAGGCGTTACCAGAGGCGTTACCAGCCCTCTCATTGGGTTAGCAACTTATCCATCAACCAAATTTCAACCTACCACAGCATGGTAGCAATGTAAGATGGATGTTGGCAGGATTGATGGGGTGACAGGTTGGTTGTGTGGTCAGGAAATCAGATGCCTGAAAAGCTGTCTGAAATGTGGCCTTTGCCACAGAAATCTCTGCAAGTGCCTGCTTTTGATATTTGTGGTGTGAGTCTGTGGGTACCTATGGCAAGACAGTGACAGGAGCTCCAGCACCTCCCATGGATCTAGAGGCTGTGAAGATTGCTCTTTCCATGAAAAGACCCTTGGGGCAGGACTGACCAGTGAGGCCCGTGAACGGACACGTCAGCCAGTGCCAAAGGACACCGGTCCTTTGTCTGGCACAGCACAACTCAGCGCTGCTGCCCTTTACTGAGCATGCAATGTTTCTCTTAACACAGACGTTTCAGTCCTTCTCCTCTTGTCTCCCATGGCCTGGCTCTTCTCCCAGCAAGGGAGGTCACTGCTTCCTGAGCCTTTACTTCTAGGGTTGACCCTTCTGTTTCAGTACCAATTCAGGACATCCCGTGAATTGGAAACAAGCTGCTCCTTCATGGCTTCTGTTTCCTGTCTTTGCTTATGAACAGCTCTTGCAGGAGCACTGCCGTGGATACTGAAGTGCTGCTAGCAGAGGGATTTTCTATCTTCTTGCACTAATTCTGTGAGAGTTTTCCTTTACCATGCAAGCTATGTAAACAGTAAGATAGGTTTTGTAAATAGCATTCGCAACTGCTGTTTTCCACTTATGTTTTTGGTACAGTAACATAATATTTTTAAATGGGTGTCTAGGACTTAGACCAATCACCCTGGAAGAAGTGTGAACACTGTCCAATGGCTTTATGGAGCTAGGATATATAAATGTTATTGTAAATTAATAAATAATTCATTCTCTCGCTGGATTGCTGTGGTGCCGCATCCTTTGGTCCCTGCTAACACTACCAACCCACTGCTGCTGCAGCTTTCTCTGGTTTGTCTCCATTTTCCTGGATGCAGCTCTGCTGTCTCTAACTGGTGTCCTTGGCACAGGCCCTGCATTGCCCTTACCAGTGCTGCTGGGATGTGAGGTCTGTTTGCACTAACCCAGGAGCTCACTGGAGGGATAGATACAAGCATAGGTATAGATCTGTGTGTGCTTGCGTGCCTGCATCATTTCTTCCTGGTTGTTTCTAAGAGATCCTTATGCTTGTTTTGTTCCAGGAATAGGCAGAGGCAGTAGCATTTTCTGCTGCTGTTTTCAATGTGAATAATGGTGTTTTGCCTAAAAGGGCAGTTTGTTCAGACATACACAAACATTTCCTCATTTCAGAGAGGAACCCAGCTGGGGCTGTCTTCAGTAGCCTACCCCAGCATCTCCAGTGAAACACTGGGTGGCTTTCTCTTTTCCCAAATAGTCCACTCAAGAAATAAGCCTTATGGGAAAGAGACCAGCAGTCCTTCTGCATTCCAAGAGTGCGAACAAACTTGCTGGGGTGATATGTTCTCAAAGTCTCAATCTCTACCCTCTATACAGGACCCTTTCCTTCAGTGATATTTAGATGAGGTGCTTTAAACTGATCTATGCAACTGATTCAGTTATTTGTTTTCCCTGAGTGTTGCAGGGAAGACCTGTTCAGTCCACATGGCTTAAAGCAAACTGGGATCCGAGTGCTTTACTGATCTGTCAACAACATGAAATTAAGCAGCAATCAGTGAAGTGTTGCATTTGAGATCAGCAGTAGTAATACAACAGGCAAACTCCCAAACTAGACATACACTAATGTTAATGAGCACCAGAAGATTTCTTAACCCCCTCTGAAACAAGTGCAGAAGAGATTTCTGAAGTGTTCCAAGCCTTTCCATAGGAAAGACATGGATTGTGTAAAGCCCTGGTGAGAACTCATTTATATCCATGGTATAAATTCCTTTCTTTACGTAGTCTGGATGTCCACATGAATTTACAGGGATGCCTTGCAGCTGTACCCAATGCATGGCCTCCAAGGGCAGGGACAGCCTCCTGGGCACAGGGACTTTGTCTCTGGACTTTAAAGGTCTGGTAAAGCCAAAACCTTGAATTAATTTGCTATATTGAGGTAGTATAGTCACTAAATGTCCAAAAATAGTTTGTGTGATTCCTGTCTAGATCAGATAGATTTTGGTGATTTGCATAATGAGAGCTGCCAGAATGCCTTAATGTTCCTGTCCCAGAAGTCTGAGAAAAACCTAATCAATCTTTATAGCTTGGAGACCAATTCTGTTGGCTAATAGCAACTAACTTCACACTATTGCAAGAAAAAAGTGGTAAACTTAAACTCAGTAGAGCAAGTAATCAGTTTTGCCCTAATTCTCTTGTGTTTTTTCAAAGCAAAGTACACAAAACCCAGACAGTAACAGATGATGTACTTTTTTTTCTTTAAAAGGAAGGTAATTTACAAGTCAATTATGAAGGAATTAAAATTGCTGTTCTAAAATAAACCAAGTACATTGTGTTGTTTATGACTGATGCTCTTAGTTATTTGTCATTACGTTTGCTTTTTTTGTTCACCAATTTACAGTGGGTTTTCTGCATATCATTGCGAAATTAACCCCCTTTGCTGGATAATAAATACTCTTATCTCTTTGCTGAACAAAAGACTACATAAAATGAATAATAGTAGTATTAGTATGTGAAAAACCTAGTGTTCCAAAAAGCCATTATAAGTACACTTGAGCAATAATTACGGGCAACAATGCCTCCTCTCCTTGAAATTTATCATAGAAATTGTGATAGCACTAAACTGGATTAAAATCTGGGACAGTTTAGAATGCCGTCTACTTAAAGACATTACCAAAACACATCTGCCCCCATTAGTAATAAGCACGCAAAAATCACCCCAAAACCTGAAGATGTGATCATTTTCCTCTGTTTTCACATTTTGGTTTCTGGAAACAAGGTATTCCCACATAATAATAATTATTATTATTATTATTAATGCACCTATCTGTATGAGCCACATGGACTTCAGTTATACAATATAGCAAGAGAGCGAAATGAAATGTTTTGTCATGTAGTGTTTGGGCCCAGATGCCATATCCAGGGTAAGGGTTATGCCACTGCACACACCCGTTGGTACCATGCAGATCAGTTTGTAACTCCTGTTAGCTTTATTTTTTCTTCTGAAGACACAAAATAACATAAATGTTGACCTTTTAACACAAGCTTGGCTATATGCTTGGGAAGGATTACTTATCTTTAAAATCACAGCAATTTTGTTACATCGGAGTATGAGGCTGATGGTCAAAAAGTACACTACACCCACCTCTGCACCAGTTAAGGCTATCAGTCAAGATCATGCTATGTCAGTAAGGAAAATAATGGTAAATAATACAAGTGATTCCCAAGGCAACTAATCCCTAGGGGACAACATCTGAAAACGTTTGGAAATAATTCTAATAACATCAAAGTCAGTAACTCATGCAGGTGCTTTGTACACCCTCACAGTACACACTGTGAGCAGTCAGTTCACAACCCGTAAATTTGTAGGCTGAACACAGACCAGCTGCTGGACTGCAGACATCTTATTTTTCCTCTGTTCTTACCAGTAAATATGATGCTGATTGTTCCCTTTGTTTCCATGCTGTGTAAGACAACTTGATAAGGCTGGCACTAATGATTACCAAGATGCTCTAGTCAACATGGACTGGGCTTGCTGCTCAGGGTTTTGGTTTTTTTTTACTTTGCCACATTCAAGAAATGTATCCAATGGATTGTCTAAACTGGAATATTTACCATGCTTTAGAACACACAAGTGAGTAAAATGTTAAGTGTGGCATTGTTTTCCATGTGACTGGTTTTGGTTTTGCCAAATATTTAACATCAAAGTTGTTGGTCAATGTCTGATAGTAACTGATGCATCACTGCAGCCAAGCTCTACCACAAAAAGGTTCTGTGTACTCATGTGGGGCAGCTGGTGTAAACATGCTTGAGATGCTAAATATTACTCCTGTTTGACACAAATGTGAAAAACTTCCCATTTAATTTGAAACATCCTGAATGCCATTGCTTAATATTGGAAATGCAACTGAGATTTATTTCAGTAGTGGAAGACTACCATTGCCAGTAGACTGCACCCTATTACAGAAGCTTCTAGAAAAGCTATTGCTGTCCAAATGAAGAAAGTACACACAGAGACATTTTAAAGTATGAATCTACATTCTTGCACCTTATTTTACTGATGTGTAGTTAGTTATCGCTCTAGTTTTCAAAATATTCAGAAAATAGCACTTAGGAGAACTATTAGTTAGTATTTGTTAAGCTGATCTCTAGTGAGCCAAAAATTTTCATGTGCTCATTATGTGACTCAATCACTATCATTAAAGCCTCCATTACTTCAAAACTGTGATCTATTCTCAGTTTACTTCTGATTAAATAAACAGTAAAATCATCCTAACTTCTAATAAAGTGATTCATATATCAGTTAAAATTTTTTTTTCAAAGCAGTACTGATCTCCCCTATAAAGATCACGTAAAGTCAAATGTTTCCTATTTTGTAATGACCTCTCAATTTTTAGGGATTTAAGGAGTTCTATGAAACTATTATTACTATAACTGTCTTATATTAGCCTCATTCTTTCTTGTTAAGACTTTGAGAATTTGCTTAAAGGTAGGAGTTACAGACCCTTACAGATTTTCCCCTATTAAGTTTGGGCAGCCATTTTTACAAAGCTTTACAAATTACTTAGGGACACTAGAGTCCTGGCTGCTTCCTGTTGCTGAGGCTGGTCAGAAGGCTTGTGTGATCTTCTTCAAGGACATGTGGTGGCTGTTGTTTTTGTTTGCTGTCCTTGACATTCCTACCCTCTAAAATTCCAGGCATCAACAATCAGTCTCATTAAATTTATGCTAAATAAAAGCTGTAAATGCAGAAATGGAAGGAGATGAGAGGTAGGTGCTGAGCTCTGGCTCCAGCACGAAGTGCAGTCCCTGTGTGCCACTGGGCAGTGAGTGATCTGCATGTGTGTGGGGACACATGGAAAAGAAATGGGGCTCCTGCCCTCTATGTTGCTCCCATGTGCCGGTGATTAGGATATTTTCATCAAAGAGGTCATTAATGGACCAGTGTTGCTCTATTGGTAGTCAGTGGTGCTCAGAATGGATGGTGTCTGTGCTTCCAAAGATAGTGGATTTGTTGAAGGGGAGGAAAAGAAACTTTCAATAATGGTATCTTAACAAGCATAGTTTCTATTTCAGTATAGCTGGGGGGTTTTGAAATGTCCCACTTTTAACCTGAAAGTATATTGTATAGCATAGAACAACTCTTCAGAACTGGGTTAGGTATATTGCCTCATATTTGTGCAGCCAAATTATGTGTAGATTGACTTTTAGAGGTGCTGAGGAAATCTAAGTTTCTATGCCTGCTGTTGGTATTCAGCACTGAAGGCACTTTATTGAAGTGCCTAACAATTATGGCTCCAAGTTTGAAAGTGGGATCCTTTATAAAAATGCACAGAAACTTAGCAAGATTATTCTTCCATGACTTTATGAGCATAGTCTTTGGTTGCAGTGTGCTCCATGCAGCTGTTGTGCCTTTTCTCTTCAGCTCTGAGCATCGCTAGTGGAAAGTGCACAATTCTGTGAAGCGAGTTTTTACAGCAGCTCGTGATGGATTGAAAAGACTTGATTTCTCTTAGGGGTGTGTGTCAGAGAAAAATTGATCCATGAAGGGGTCAAATGCATAGCGCTAGTTGCGGGTGCAGTCTGAATTTCAGCAGTGTAAGTATAAAACACCAGAAGTATTTACAGAAATATTGCCTAACAGAAAGCAGTCAGCTGATCCAATTGAAGCCATCAGCATACCAGAATAAACCAATAGCAGGAACACCACAGCAACTAAAAAAGCTTGTTAATATTGCTGTTTCATTTATAAGATCCTGACAAGAGAGAATCTAGGAATCTTTCAGTGATAATTTTGTGCAAATCCCTTCAAAATGCATCCATGTTGTGGGGAGGCACTACTTTTGTAAGAAACAGCAAGAGGCACCAAAATAGTAAGATCCTGTTTTTCATATCTAAAGATGAAGGCACGTACATAGGGAGATTTCCCAAAGCACATAGATTCCAAGCCCCTCATGCATTAAAGAGAAGTTAGGCATGGACATGGTGTTAAAAATACTACCTGAATTGTGATTTGCAAGTTGAAATGAATAAAATCCTTTTCAAAAGCCTGCAGGAGCTGATTCCCTCTCTCTCATTTGTTTCTTTATGAGCTCTACAGAATTTGTTCTGGCCAAAAAAAAAAAAAAAGAAGAAGAAGAAACCTTCAGTACTGAAAGCATTTGAAAAAATGTGGTGAATCAGAGGAAAAATGTATTGCAACCATTAACATGTGGTATACTGGTAGATGGAGCCAGCAAAGAGAACGGGACATACTGTCCCTTTGCCTGAACTGTAGCATGTTCCCTCTGTTCCCCCAGACATGGGCAGGGAGCTGGTGTTTAATATAACAGACCTTTCAGTGCCTAATACAGCACCAGGGTCTGTTCACTACCTCTATGTTTAAATGTTATCAAAAGCAAATATTTATGAACTTAAACACCATAACCTGTGCAGAGATTACTAGATGCAGGACTGTATTTCAGCAAGGACTCAGCTACTTTGTGAATTGAGGTTGTTCTCTGTTCTACATATGTCAGTGAATTGGGCAAGTTTTCTAACCTCCATTCTAGCCAGCGATTGCTGAGAGTTTTAGGGAGATGTGCCAGTGAAAGCTGAATGGAGGTGGAGTATAGGAGAGAAAAGGCACCTTACTTTCATGCTGCTAAAATAATGTAAACCCACCGACCCCACCCAGCAATGAACATACTCGAGCCCTGCTATTCTCCTACCCTGTTCTAGCTCTGTGAAATGGTGTCAAAGCCAGGAATGGGAAGAGCAGTTCCTCACCAGAACAGGACAGATACTGTTGGCTATGAAGCCACCCCCACTTTTCATTTTCATGGGCAATTTTAAGCCTTCGTCATTTGGTTATGAACTCTGTCTCTCGTGTTGGGTCTAGCACAGTCAGACAAGAAAACAGTGGCATCTGGACAACAGTTAAAATATGCTCAGGGAAGAAAATTGTTTGAAACAGCAGAAGATGAAAAATTATTGTCTTATCTCAGAAAAATAATAAGTTTATGCATTACTATGATATTAAATATTAACATTAAAAGTATATAGTAATATTATTGCATGAATAAATATTAATGTCAAGTTTCTGCATTTTTAAAGACATGTTTAAAAGTTGCTCAATTATTATTGCACAGTAATCACAGAATCTGCTGCAATTGCTTCATAATATTGTAACCTTCATAGGTACTGAGCAGTGAGGATTTTAGCTATGAAAAGCTGAGGGGTCCCAAAACCATTACAGCTAAGCTGTGTAATAATCATGACTTTTAAAATAAGGGCTGATGTCTTTCTTTGTAACTTTCTCAGTCTTTGCATTTCTATAATTTAAAAAGCCATGTAAGTCACCATAAACATTTTATTTCTCTCTTCTCTACATTTTCTTTTGTCTTTCTTTAATAATTTTCTATTTCATGTCGTCAATTTCTTTTTCACTGTTTTAAATCCTAAATGTTTTAACAGGCTATATGACACTTTCTATTAAAAAGCAGAGCAAAAGAAAACAACAAAACTAGTTCTGGGCATTTCTCCTCGATTTTCTGGATATTTTCCACTTCTGAACTTTTCTCCTCTGATATTTTGTTTCTCTTACGAAATTTGAAATTAGCCTTTTGCACTTTCGCTCATTCATATTTATCTTTTCCAGTTATCAGTGTCTTTTCTTTTTACTGCCTCTTTAGTGTTCCAAACTTGTTTAACTCTGTCTTCAGTCTGGTTTACCTTTGAGAATCATGAATGATAACACTCAGAACATGACAGAAAATGTTCAGGTTGACTTCAAAGACTGAAAGACAACCCTTGGAACAAGAAAAAGAGAAGATATCATTGGTGTGAAGGATAGGCTCAGGGGACGGTTTCAATTGATCAAAAAGCCCTTGATGTTGGAGAACCTCAAACAGCAGATAAGCAATATACAAATTTAATGAATGTCCTTCTTAAGGCCTTTGATAAATCAGATTAATACCCATAGCTCCATTTTACAATTAAATGCAGACAAGAAAAATCCTATTCCTGGTCTTAAACTTGATATTCATTTAGGCTTTATATGCTCATATAAGATTTTTCAAGGGCAAATTTCATCAAAACAGGAAACATTGTCTACAAAGACGAATTTCTAATTGTGCTAAGATGTGCTAATCTCAATTTAGTAACCTAAAAGAAAAATGGCAGCCTGATTATCAGAAGTGCTGAGTACCCACAGTTTTTGCATAGCTTATATGCAACAACTAAACTCAGTGGCTCTGGCAGAGATCAACTTTATTAGAGTAGCTAAAGTCAGGCCATTGGTTTTGAAATGTTTATCTGCAAGAGCTTGCTACAAGTTGCATAGAAAACCTGTGAGAGGCATCATTCAGATCTTGTTTCCAGCTGTCAACTGTGTCCATTAATCATGGGTCACCCTTGGGTTTTTTAATTACGCATAATGCAGTGGTACTATGGATAGTCTTACAAAATATAAACAGGCAAATAATTTTGTACGTGGCGTGCTCGAATTTTCATAGGGTGTCTCTGTTGTAAGCTCTGTTTCAGCTTGCATCCCTGCAGAGGTATCATTACAGAAGCTAAAGTGACATACCTGCCAGAGCCCTGTAAGGATGTGGCTGGGTCTGTTTTCAGTTTTGCTCCACATCATCTGAAAGCTGGATTATGTCTATGCATACACAATAACCTCCTTTGGCAGTGCCTATAGCTGGCATCAATAACTCCTTCAAATTCCTTCCCAGATCTCAAAAGTCCTGAAAAGACCATGTCTGTTTATGAAAGGCAGATGTGAGGTCTGGAGAAGTGGGGTGATTGGCTTGTGCTGTAGCCAAAAGCAGATGCTGGACCTTCTTGCTCTCCTGCTGCTGGGCAGGTCTTTGGCCACGGTGCCTGACCTCAGCAGGATGGCTGTCT
This sequence comes from Oriolus oriolus, assembly GCA_013400235.1. NCBI lineage: Eukaryota > Metazoa > Chordata > Aves > Passeriformes > Corvidae > Oriolus > Oriolus oriolus. The sequence goes on from VXBT01009034.1 coordinate 44,388, forward strand.
GGAAAAGGGTGAGTGGCAGCAGCAGGAAAGAGACCAGTATGGAAGCAGGCAAGTGCAGTCAGGACTCACCTGCCTTTGATGTTGCCTCAGGAGAAGAGGTGTCACCTTTCTGGGGTTCCAGGGAACTGTGTGAAGCTTACCTAAGGAAAAGGAGGGAGAGAGGCAGCGGAGGTTGTAACCTTGCCGTTCAACAATGGCATGTCTATTAGGCCATAGCAGTTGTGGAGTGGAAAGGAGAAGCAGGCACAACCTGAGCTGATTAAGCTGTTCAGGGGGATTAAGATTGAAGGAGGTGAGTTGAAAAAGGACTAATATGTCAAAATAGTGTCCTGTTAGTTTTAACTGGCTTTCTAGTCAGATTCACTGTAGAGCAGAAAGAACACGTTTACTTCTTGGGATTACCTTAAATCAATTCAAGTAATGCTTAGAAAATACTACAAAAGATGCTTAAAGAAACTGCATTATTCACCTGCAAGATTCCTGTCTGATTTTACCTTTTACACTGATTTCTGCACTGTGATTTAGAAATGGAAAATTATGGATTTGCTGTGATTTAGAAACAGAAAATTATTAGCATAAGCTGTATATGATCCACCAGCTATGAGGACAAACCTGATGCCTGTTCTGGGGTGCTTGTTTTTGCTGGCAGGAGTATTTTGTAATGACCCAAGTATCCTAAGCAGGGCAGACGCCAGGGATGCTATCATACCTAGGTAACATGGGACAGGCTATGATTGTGATCTGATTGCCGCTCTAAACCTTGGCTTAGGCTGTGTCTTAGATGTTGTGGGTTTGGTTTTGCTCCCTCCCTTTGGAATGTTGCAAATAGAAAAAAAATTAACCTTATAAATACAAATAAAAGCTAACACAGAGTTACCAAGATCCTAAAGATACTATATATATATACATACACACATTTAATGCAATCTTTCATAAACATTTTTGTCCCCACAAAGACATGCTGCAGCTTACCAGGAAGGCCACAGCTGACTTCTTCAAGAAGAAGATTGGTCTGTTCTTGGCTGTTTCCACATAGATGTCAACATTTCAATAAGCTCATGTTTTAAAAGGTTTGCAGACAGACCTTTCTCTTCCCCCTTGCCCTTTCCTCCCCTGCCCAGCTGCTGCTTTCGCTTCACATCAGGCATGATGCTATGTCCCCAGTTGGAAATGGAAAGTAAAATGACCAGTTTAATGAGGTGAAACAACCCACAGACTAGACTGTCTCCAAACCTCTTTGCCCCACAGCAGTACTTGAGACATTGACAGTGTCTTGCTCCAGCTAGGTGTCGGCTTTTTCGGCTGCTTGGTGTTTCTAAGTCAAGTCTGGCTAAGCAGAAGAGATTGCACTGTCACCCATGGTGAATGGTGACCTATTACAGGCAATAACCTGGTGTGCACATCTATTTGAATAGATCTGGAAAGCTCCTCAAGGGAAAGAGCTCAGGGAGAGGCAGGCTATTCCAGATGTTTTTGAAAAATGGTTCTTGTTCTTGAGGTTTTGCTAAATCTAACACTGACCTTTCCAGTTCCCCAGTTCTAGTGGCATATATTGCAACCAGCTATGAATCTTGTCCTAAAGAAGAAAAAAAGAGGAAAACACACCCATAAAGCAGAGAACAAATTAATACCTAAAGAGTTTAAATAAATGCCATATTAAAATAAACAATTTCAGGTATCGTTCTCATGGAAAAGTTTTTAAAGAATCCAATGGAACTGTAATGTTATCTCACTAAGTAATAATTCAGTTCAATTTTTCTCAGTGTGGAAAATCTTTTGAACATAAACATGTCTCTTCACGGTTCTAAAGACAAATTAATAAAACTTATATAAAAAAATATACCCATCCTACACAGCACTCAAATAAAAAAAAAAGGAATTTTTTATCTATACTTCACAAAGACTTTGAAATACTTTTGCCTAGCAAATAATGTGGTTAATTCACCCAATCTGTTGCACAAGTCAGGTAAGTCCAGTCCTTTAGATGATGAGTGCACCAGAAGTTATTAACAGAAATGACCCTGCCCCAGTTAGAGTACAATGAAAACCCTTGCTGATCACACTTTGTGTCGCAGAGCCTTCAGTTCCTTAAGTTTGTTTTAAAGTGCTCTAGAAATTTCTATGTTCGTATTTTAGTTGCATTTGGGAACAGACACCAGTTAATTTTTTAAGTTAATTTGTTCCAGAATCACTGCTCCTTAAGTTTATATAACATGAGTACCCATATAGTTATTAATTAAAAAACTGCAAAAAACCTTATATATTGTTTTTACTGTTAGCAAATACTTTGTGACATACAATTTTGAGATCTTTAAAAAAAAAAAGCCAACCTGTCATCCCCAGTATCATTATTTTCATTCAATCTGAAGATTATTAGCCATTGACTTCCATACCTTAAACCAGGTGGATGGACATCCTCTGTGACGCACAACTGGGTACTGGAAGTCTTCTTTCTTTGTGTCACTCCCAGATACTGACACAGGAAGGGAAGCAAGGAAAATGTTCTGGTGAAAATAATAGATTAAAAGTCTTCCTGTTGACATGGGGATGGGAATGAATCAAAGTCACTACACTTAAAATGCTGTCAGAAAGTGTAACTGGTTAAAAAACTATGAGCCAGTGCTCCATTAAAGCAGGACAGTTTGGGGAGGAATAATTTCAAATCTCCATAATTTATGTTTGGTTGTCATTTCGTTTAATTTCATCATTTAACAAACACTAGGAAATGGAAATAATGACCTCAGGTATGTGTCCAGCCAGCCCCTGGACTAACAAGATACTGGCTGCTCCTGTGGCTAAGACCAGCTCCATGGATATCCTTTCACTGTCCCCTCCCGACGTCTGACTGGACACCTGTCCCCTACAACTGTTAGGCACCTATAAAAGGTCTTATTTGCTCCATAAATTCATGTTCCTTCCTATCTGGGAAGATAAGATGTGGGCTTTTTTTTCTCATTTATCCATGAATTCTCAACAACACGTACAGGTAAGGGTGAAAAAATTGCAATTTTCATAGCACTCTCAACACAAGAATTCCTTCTTAGGATGCTGTGTAAAACAAATCACCAGCAATGTTTAAAAAATAAATGTAAAAGTTACATATAGGACAATTATTTTCAATTCTGGATGCAGGAAAATACTATGGTATTTTTCACACAGAGACATGGGTGTGAGTATATGTGTATTTATCAGTTAATAATTTTTTCAAGGTATTTTTCAGTCTGCCATGAAAGAATAGAAGATGAATAGAAAAATGATCAGCAGGGAAAGGCAAACATGGGCTGACTTCCAGCTGTTTCTTGTAATAGCAAGCTATCAGTCAGATGAAAATAATATATCTGTATTTCGCATATGCACTTCCACAGAGGCAAGTAGGAGAATTTTTGGTTTAATCCCCTCAGAGCATAATCTTCATTCTGATCTACTCAGTGTCCCTAAATACAACTTCAGTAAGTACAGAGCATAATGATTTTTTTGTTAAAGTTTATTTATTTAGTTATTGCAAGGGGATATCCTGGAAGTATGTTAGTAAATTTCTTCTTCTGAGATAGAAGGAATAATGAAGTCTTTCATCTGCTTGGGTAAATTCTTTGGTCTGGCAACAGGTAGCAGGAACTCCTGCTCACCCTGCAAGTACTCTGCACAGTGAATATTTGCCTTCAGAATGAAGTAGCATCGGTGCCAGGTGTTTTCAGGTCATCCTGTGCTGCAGGGGACAAGAAGACAATCCAACCCATGGGCCATTCTGCAACCCTCTTCCACCTTTCCTGGCTTCGCTGACACAAGCTGGAGCACATACCTGTAAAACATGTACCTTGTTTGCAAAATCCATGATTATGTCTTTTTGGTTGCTATTGCTTGGAAAAAATAAACAGTTTTCCCAAACCCACAGGAAGCTTCTCTGTGAGGAACCCGGGGCTGGGTGAGAAATCAGAGGCATTTTGCTGATGTCTCTTGTTTTGTTAGCAAGTCATTGCCACTTCATCATGCCACACTATGTTTAACTGTGGTTTATAGATGCATACAGAGAAACTATCCCTAAAACCTTAGCACAGGACCACACTAAGTACTTGGCTGGCTGTATGATTGAGAAACAGATTGGATCAGCAGCAGCTTAAGTGTTGTCTGGTTTAAATGAGGCAATAGGACTGATGCAAATTATTTGCTTAAGATATTCCCAGCAGTTTTAAAAACAAAACTTGGCTGTGCTAAGAAAACCAAAAGCCTTGGAGTAATATTTTTAAAGTGGACAAGACTTGTCTTCATTGTATCTTCTGTCAGAGCAAAAGCTGGCTTTGAGGGTCTGTAATGGGAACATTGCAGGCTCCAGAGTACTGTCCTACAAAATGTTTTTTTCATCACTGATGAATATGGTACATACAATATGAATATTGTTTATGAGATCTCCTACTTATAAGTAATTGGCTGAAATAGTCCATTCTGTGTCCAGTTTTTGTGTACATGCATTTTAATATATGCAAGTGCACAAATCTTCAAGCACATATGTACACACACATATGTGTGTTCTATGCACATATGAGAGCACACACAAGCTCACATTATATACACATACTTAGAAGCATAGAGTCACAGATGGTTTGGGTTGGAAGGAACCTTAAAGGTCATCTAGTTCCAACCCCCCTGCCATGAGCAGGGACACCTTCTACCAGACCACGTTGCTCAAAGCCCCATCCAATCTACGCTTCTGATGGGCTTTTTGGCCCAAATATGTTGCTGAGCAGCTCCATGATGTTGCAGTATAAGTAGCTGTACAACTTAACAGCAGAAGCCAACCTGATGAGAGAATGTCATGGGTCACATCTTGGGCGTTGATAGAGATTAGGCATGCGGTAGATTAGCTCAAAGGTGTCCAAGTACCAGGAGCGCCTGCTGTGTAAACTACAACCCTTCTGTAAAAATATGGCACCACTGCTTGTTTGCTTTCAGGAGCTCTTTGTCAACAACCCTGGTCTAATGTACTTATCAAGACTATCACACATTAGAAAAATAGCCATCAGACCATGGCTGAACTACCATGGTATTTGCCCAGAGGGTTCTCTCATGCATCATATATGAAGTTTAAATGAAAGTCTCAGAGAGGATGCGCATTGTTCACGACCATTTCTGAAATTTCTTCAAGCTCTTTGGACAGTAACAACAGCCTGATTACTTCTACACCAGTCTATCTTTTTAACCCCCAAAGCACAATTTACATAAGAGTTATCTTTACAGAATAGACTAGAGAAGAAGCACCCCCAGACAGCTCCTATAATCAGGGCAAAATATCCTTGAAGTTCCTGGAATGTGGAAGGCGAGTTACTGTGTGCTGTAAATCTTGTCTTCAAAATCTTGTATTTCCCTTTCATTCAGAACCCATTCCCAAAGGGAAGCATTGAGGAGATGAACTTTGTGTGAAAGTTGACTTTCTGTCATGACAGTGCTTGTGGTTCCTGTACCTTCCCTAAAGCTGATCCATCCAGAACAGAAAAGCACTTGAATTCTCAGAATGACTGGCCCAGTAAAAGAAGGCATGTCTGGCAGGAAACATGGTGAAAAAGCTGATTCTATAAATTTTTTGACATTTCTGATATAGCTAACTGTCAAAGAAATACTAAAAGACAATAAGTATATCTATAAATAATGTAACATAATGTAACACAGCATAGCATAGCAGAGTCCAGAGAATGTGTTATATTCATATTATATAATATGTAATGTAATATGTGGTGTATATGGTATATAATACGCTATATATCATACCTATCTTCTATCACATACTATATATATATGTGAGTGTGTATGTATTTTTCATATATATATACGTTTTAGTGACAGAATCAGTCTTGGTTTACTCAGTGGACCTATCGCTCCTGCCCACATCCCTCTTTTCCTACCAGTGCTTCTATGTTTTCATAATGTCTGCCCAGAGCTTTTGGCGCTACAGATGTGAATTCAGCTATGCATCTGTAATGAATAGCAGGAAAATTTATAGTACTTTCAGTAATATTAAAAAAATAATTCTAACTGAACTTTCATGCTGATCTTACATGTCTGTATTAGCAATATAACTGGAAGAAAAACTTCATCCCAGAGACACTTAAAAATATTCAGGGATGATCAGGTGCATGTATGAAAGCTAAATCAGGTATTTTCTCTTCAGCTTATTAGCTGTTCATCTACAGTTTATGGTACTTGCTTTTGATGTTTTTATTTTTTTTTTAAAATTCCCTCCTAGCACTTAACCTCCATCCTGTAAACTCTCTTAATTCTTCCAGGGCAGAGGAAATTGAATGTAAGACAAGCATGGCACCTTTAAAACCCAAGCTGCAGGAGAAATAATTGAATATAGCAAGAGCTACAGTTTCTAAATTATTGTGTGGTAAATCACAAAAGGACCCATGATAACTGCTCAATGTTTCATTCTTTGACTGCATCCACATAGTGCAGCAAAATATTTAGTTCATGAGATGACAACAATATCTCGTGATCTTTGTAAAAATACAGTCTAAACTTACATAGCTGGAAATAATTTACAGACTTTGGACAATGGGTGTTGCAGAATAACTATGTTATAGATTAAAAAAAAAAGTATCCATGCAGATGCAGGCTTTGAGTTTAATCTTGACTCTGTCTCATTTCTCTGTATGTTCCCCTGAGTCCCAGGTCAGCTAACCAGTGGTGATGCTACCTGTAATGCAACCTGTAAGTTCAGGATGACTGTGAAGCTTCCATGCACTCTAAAATTATTAAATTACCATAGTTATTAAATTATTACAATGCTTTTGTGGAGGCTGGTGTATATTTACCTTCTGCATGTGTAAGAATGTGTTTTTATTAACTCTCAGTCCTGTATACTTAGCCAAGGACGCTGAACTCTGACTGCATTCTTATCGTGCTTTTTGTTGTTAATAGCCATGCTCCAGACCAAAATAAGCCTTCAGCTACGCCCAAACACCTTTGCTCTCTGCGTTAGCTTTGCACACACCCTGGCTGAACCTGCACTTGGGCAATTGCTTGCAATTTTCCTGAGGAGCCACAGGAGAAAGTTAATGCCCGGCTTAACTTTGCCATTAAAAGCAGTAGGTGTGATTTAGCACAGTCTAGAAGCAGAACAGTTACTGAAATTTTTTGTCCTGTCATTTCGCATTGTTGAACGCAGGATATATCCACACTTTTGGACAAGTTTTGGCATTGCCATAATCAGTTCTCACTGGTCTGCTTATGTAAATCAGTCATCACAACCAGTTCAACCAGTCCCTTGAGAAATCCCATTACATACGGAAGCCAGAGTCTGTTGGTGCATTTCCCCATCACTTAGTTAAATAATGTTCTGGTCAGTCTCACCACTCACCTGCCATGCCGCTCACTTACCACGGCTGCTTCGCTCTGCCACCTTGCCCAGGGCTGAGTCTTGAAAACAAGGGTCATTGAACTGAGACTGCACCTTGGTTTTACTTTTCTATTTTTTGAATTCTGTACTGCTTAGTGTGTATCTCTCAAGTTTATTGTAGTCTGTTAGCTGCTGTTCTCTCATGCTAAAATAGACATAACAAAGCCTCTCCAGGCTTGCTCTCCAAGGACACCCAGACCACCCTAGGCCCAAAATGTGTAAACCAACATCTTGGAGAGGGGGGCAAGCTTGGGGAAATTGCATCATTAGCTGAAGCTTTAATTGGAGAATTAACCCTGATATGCAAATGGACCAAACCTATAAGAGTGTGAAGAACTGGTGACCTGTTGTCCATCTTGGGGTCCTTTTTGGAGTAGCCTCTGGCTCCCCAGGGTGTACCTTTGGAGGCCTTTCAAATAAATACCTACATTTATTCCCTTACTCCTATCTAGTCTCTGTTTCTAGGTAGCCTCTTCAGGCATCAGTTGTGCTGTGCAAGCCAAGAGCATAAAGTACAGCAGCTCCTTTCCATAGCCATCAGAGCAATTGCTTGCTTGCTGGTTAATTTTGCCCAAGTTTCTCTGATTGCTGGAGAGAAAAGATAGTAAGCATATTTTGTGTTTGGTGGCCTGGTTGGTGAGATGGATTTGAAACTCAAACTTCCCTGTGCTGGAGACAAGAGCAGGGTGGAGTAGGGGATGAAGAAGCACTGCAAATACTTGATATCGTTCCTTTCTGCAAGGAAAGGTGATAGTTGGAGAGGATAACCTGAACTTGATAGTTCATGAAAACTTCCTAACATAGCAGTGTTTTTGAAGGTGTAGGGATGAATAGAAGGAAAAAAAAGGAAGGAAAGCCAAGGAAATGGGCTTGGGCGTATGCTGGACTTGACTGTGGCTGATGCTTTGGACATGAAGACTCATCAGCACATGAATCAATCATTTGTAGAAACCCACTCAAGACTCCAACTATTTCATATCATGCTGTGGACATCACCCAGGCTGGGGACAGCTGTGTCAGGACAGCCCAGGAGTTCAGGGCAGGTACCTTCATAATTCCCTACAAAACATCATGTGGATGTGCCCTATGACTTGACTGCTGCTGGTAACCGGTTTATCTATGTTAATAGCTGGTCTAGCTATGTCTGTACATACTGCCCTGAAGGTAAATGGGAGAATAGGAAGGATAAGGGTAGGAAGAGGAGAGCTGGAAGTAGCAGAAAATCAACTGAGGATTTTTTAAAATGGATTTATGGTTTCAGAGACCTTTGTCAATAATATGAGAGAATATTTCCCACTGTGGTGTTGCCATTTGATCCTGCCCACTTGGTGGGAGCACTTTTGTTTCCCGTAGGTCCCCAAAAGACTTGAGTCTTCATATTCCACTTGCACTAATTTATATCAACTGCCTTGGATATTTTTGCTTTTCATTTACTTTACTTCTCATTTAGTTTTCTATAGGAACAGAACTCATCTCCTTAAAGTTTAACAAAACATAACTCCTTGGTGTCTCAGAAAAAATCTAAATGGCAATTGGCAGGAAAGCATTCTATAAAAGCAACTCAGACTGTTTATGTTACTATTTTCACTGGACCAGAGCATTTCTAAAGACACCTAATCTGTGTATTCTTCTCCATGGCCCATTAAGGCAAGTCGAGGAAGAGTCAGCCATAGCATCGATTTGCTTGGGATTATTGGTATGATGAACTCAGAGACAACAGCCCCTACAATGAGGAGATAGAAAGGATGTCCCTCTGAGCTAAAACAAGCAAGTAAAGCTTTCAGTCTCTCAGGATAGCTGAAAGCAATCAAAAGGAGCATGTTGTAACAAGTGTCCAGCAGCTCAAACAATGTGTGTGCAGGATAGCAGTGGAGGGTTCATCAGTAATTTGCAGATGGTTTAGAGAATGGTTTGCTTCCTCATGAGGTCCCTCTTCAGCTTCCTCACCCATGCAGGCTTCCATCTGCAACTCAGACACCAAATACTCTTGGGACAGGAAAATAATATGGTGGGAATTTCATCCACAGATGCTTGTGGCCTCTGGCCCACTCTGTGCTGCTTCAAATGGTGCATACAAAATGCCAAATCATTCCCCCAGAAGAAATTCCCTGAGGGACACCGGACTTCTCTCCCCACTCAGGCTGGTTTTCCTCCTGTTGTAGCCAGCTTCCACCAGTGGTAGGGCTTCAGAGTCCAGCCTGTAAAGAATTCACTCTTTAAGCTGCCACTTTCTTTCCATCACTGTGTGCCAATGTACCGTAACCAATAAAACAACACTTGGTGCCGCAGCGGGTAATTGCTGGAATGAATCATCATAGGGTAATTCAGGGGCAACTGTTTCCACCTTTTCAAATTGTGGGTGTTGCGGGGGCAAGCAGAAAAAAGCCAAACCCCAAACCACCTGGCAATGTAAGCTTCCACATACTTCTGTGTGTGCAAATGCCAGGTTTTTGTAAACTGTCAGCTTCTGAAAAGTTCTTGTGGCTTTAAGACAGACTGAATTGTCTGCTTCATGGCTTTAATGAGGAAGGGGAAATATGACCTTCTCCCTACCATAAAAGTCTCAAATCCCCCTAGATTTCAGATCTGAGTGCAGTTTGCTGTGTTTTATCATGCCTTATCAATTATTTTGACGGAAGTTTTCTTTCCCCTCAAGAGGCACAGTAATCTGCTGCTTGGATGCCCTGGCATTTGTCCCAGCAGCCCTGCAGGTACTGTGGGAGGAGGTCAGATCCCCCTTGGTGGGGACAAGCTCTGTTGGTGCTTCCACATTCTTCTGGCAGAAAAGCAGCTTGTGGTTCAACAGAAAGGGCCTGTGGGCCTTGTGCTCTTCCCCAACACCAACAACCAGCCTGACACACCAGGTACGTGCGGTGGCAAGGGACTGCAAACAGGCCTGGAAAGAGATGTGAGAGATGAGCACATTCAGCTCAGAATGTGGGTCCTTCATTTTGTTTTCCCATAAATAAGGCTTCTGTATATTATGACCACAGCATCAGAAGTCTAGTTCTCTGGCTGCTGCTCCTGTCTTGCAAGCTTCTCACTGCTGTTCACTTTTCACAGCCTGTAACTGTACAGAAACATCTGACTGTGAAATCTGTGACTAACATCTTATTTTTTGGGTACACAGTGCCATCTAGCCCCGGACTAAATAAGCTAGAGAGGGATTTTCAAAGTTCCTGAAATGCTGTTCATTTTACAGGAGAAGCTGCAGAAACAGCTTCTGTTCAGACCAACATTCAAGCCTTGCTGCACTTTTCTCCTGCCCTTAAGCCATCTACATCCCATCATCTGCAGCCTTGACTTCTACTTCTTGCAGGTGGTTGCCTTCAGAAGGCTAAAGATCTTTTACCTCTTCAGCTGGCATATCACTTCAGTTAGTGGCACCCATTTGACCAAAACCAACCACTTCACCTGCTTGGATGCCCCTTCCTACCTGATTTCACATTCACCCCTTTTAATCCTCCTCCCAGGACTGTTACTTACTCCAAAGGATAAGCTGGCATGCTCTGGTGGCTGGCCAGGCAGCAGCTGTAGGAGGCAAACAGCTTGAAGCCTGTTACATCTCTCAAAAAATATAGACCATGTCTTCCCAGCATGCAGCAGATAATCATCGGGGTGACAGCCTGTGCCCTTCTCATGGCATAGAGCTGGATAGATATGCTGGGCACTGAAGCAAGAAACCAGCAAAGAAAGGCAAGGAGGGTCTTGCTGCCTGCTGCCACCCCTCCTGTGCCTTCCTGCAGCGGCCCAGGAAAGCCTGCCACCCAGGGATGCTCCTACTAAGGCCAATGCCTTGGGGGCCTTTGCCATGGCAGTTTGCCTTTCTGCTGGAGCCCCTAAGGTTGGAGAAGCTGCCCTTCCCAGTGGAGCAGCCATGGCTGTTGCAAAATCTGGGAGACCTGCCCCGCTGAGCACCTGAAGAAATTTGCATTACCGTGACACTGAACCTGGTGAGGTTTTTTATTCCTGGGCAGATGTCAGTGGACTTTTGTTACATTTTTCTTCCAGAGATTTTCAGTGACAAAAGCTTAAAACATTTAATGGAAACTGAACCTTCTCAAGAAAATGCTGTTTTGAATGAAGCTTGCTTGGAAAATATTTTGAATGCTAAATTCTGCCTGACTCTGACAAAGTTTCCTTTCTGCCATTCTTTGATAAGGAGTGTGGTTAGCATCAGCATCTGATATAAACTGTTAACTCCTGGATTAACATCTATTGAGGTGAATGGGGCAGTTCACACGTCCCATCTAAATCAGGATGTGTGAAGAAATCGGGCTGGCTCTAGCTACTAACTAATCATGCCAGTGCTGGTTAACAGCTCCACTGAGGTGCCACTTCCTATGCTCCATCCAGTTCCCCAACCAGGCACTCCTTGCATGGGAGAGCAGCTTCAAAGAACGTTGCTGCACAAGAGGCTCTTGGTCAATGTGATGTCTTGTTTATTCCTCAAGTCAGTAAACTTTGATCTGTATACTCAGTAGGTTTTCTAGGGGTTGGTATGACTGTGAATAGCAGAGATGCTGATGTGTTTCCTAAATGGGGCAGCCCTATTGCACATGCAACATATCTGGACCTGAACGGACCAGTTATCTTCCAGGAATGAAAACGCTATCCATATTACAGTACTATGTTCTTTGGGCTGACAGGATGAGACAAAGTGGTTAATTATGTTCTACAATATCATGGGGAAAAACAAAACATCTGCATCTGAGTATCAGTGTTTCAAAAATCATATTTTAGGAACTCTAAGCTAGTAAAGCTCAACCCATCATGATTCAATAACAGCATTTGATGTTTCCAGTGTCACTGGTATTTAGTTTTGTTCTCAACAATTGCTCGTATAAGAGCAACAATATGAAATCTGTTTTGAACAAAGGACACAGGGTATGCTGATTTGACACACAATGATCCAAGCTTTCCTGTCAGGGGGATAAAGGACATTTTAAGATCCCACTTTTGTGTATTTTCCTCAGGCAGTGTACAAAGATTTCCTTCTCTTTGATGGAGGTGTTTGGCAGTAACATCCTCCTTATATGTGGATGTAGAGTATTTCACACACGTGGCTCATGATCTTGTACCACCACACTTGCAACGAGAAATGTGTAACAACTACTAAAAGTACCCCAGGGCCAGGTGAAAAGTCACTCAGTGCCCAGCTTGAGCTAGTCTGGGAAAAAACCCAGTCCACAGAAAGCCACTTAGCAGTGCTTTAACATACCAACAGATATTACACACGATGCATTTATTCATGTTTCAATTTGTTACTTGCAGACAGGCAGCACCAGCTTTAGTGCAAGACCTTGGAAACCCCAGTAGGTTTTTTTTCCAGCCAAGAAGGGAAGAGTAATGTAATGATGCTGTGACAAGCTTCAGAGCTGTGAGTGACTGGGGAAGAGTAATGGGGGCAGAGAGGCAATTTATGGTCTTTATGCTTGACTGCAGCCTGCTATTTGAGCAGCGTACCAAACAGCAATCCTGAAGCCTTCCCTTTCATGTCCATGCTTTCAGACAGCCAAGCTCTTGAGTGGTGTAGGTGTACAATCACACAAGGTGCATCAGTGCCTGTTTAAGCTTGCCTTGAGATGATAAACTGGAAAGTAACCTGAGACCAAAAGAAAAAATATAATTTTCAATGTTGTTGACAGGAGAGCTGTGGCACTGCTGGGAGTGCTGGCCCCTGCATCAGGTGTCCCAGCTTTGGGTTAGTCCCAAGAAGGATCTAAAATGGTCTGAGATGCCTGAAGTCCTCATATCATAAAGCCATCTTTGTGCAGGGAGCCACATCCAGAATCCAAATTTGCTGTGCTTACACATGCAACTTGTTCTTGTGAGCAGTAGATGGCACTCTTTGGATTAAATTGCTCTAAGAAATTTTTATATTGATAAAAACAGGCACATGTATACACACACACACACACGCGCGTGCGCATATATTTGCTTCTCAGAAAAATATAGAAAATAAAAATCTGTTTATCTGAAATTTTACTTTAGGCACTGTTAAAAAAAAATGAAAACAAAGTGAGAACAAAGTCTAATCTAGTTTCCAGAATTTTGCCCTTGTGCTGCATGATTTCCAATGTTCCCGTCTCTCTTTTTAACTCCTTAGTGTAAAAAGACACCTTCTCTTTCCATCTTGCCTTCCAATAACACCTTTCAAGGCTGCTAAATTACCTACACAGATGAACATCCAGTGCCAACCCAAGAACCAGCTTTTCTCGCAGCTTTCCCCCAATATGTTCCCAGTATAATAATGGGAAGGGATTATAAATTTTCTCCTACCCTTTTTAAAAAGTAGGAAAGCACAAACTCACACAAGGGCTGCCTACATGAAGCCTTTCCTGCTTGACCTCTGTTTTCCCATCTCCTCTTTTATCATCGTTCTCTGGTCTCTCCAGTGAGCTCCATGAAGGCCCTGCTGTTTTGATAAGGTCCAGGAAAACTCCAAACTTCAGCCCTTGCTCTCTGTGCTCCTAGAGGAACATGGTGCTTGTTAGAATTCACACCACAGGAAAGTAAACCATGTGCTGCTATTGCCTGGCTTTATTTGGTTTTGCTGTATTTTTTTAAAAAATTTATTTTATTTTCATTCCTGAAATTCTCTTTCAAGGACCTTTTCTGAATTCACAGCAAGTTCCACTTATGAATCTGCTGAGGTCATTGACATGTTGAGATATGCAACTGATGCACTGTAATTCCTGCTGGTAAATCCAGAGAGCAGATGGCCAGCCCAGTTAATTTCTTTCTGTAGTTGAAGCTGTGGATTCCTCTAGGAACTGCTACGCAGTAATACAGCAATGAGTGTTTGTGTGACAGGGTTAAGGAAAACCCTGATCTGACACTACAGCAAATCCTTTATGCACATCAGCTTTTGCTGGTGATAGCAGGGTGCCAGTCACACTGTGCCTATGCTGGGGGGGCAAGATTGTCATGACAGTTCACGGAATATCTAACTTGGCATCTTGTTTCACTCACACCTACACCAGGTCACAAATACTCTGAATCAGGTGCTCCGTCACACAGCAGGAAGTATTTTGGAAGAAAATCATTCATGGTGCTTCTTCAGAAGCAGAGCCGGCTTCGAGGCTCTGTTGGCAGTTTGAATCCACAGGTTTCAATTCTGTCACGTCATTTACAGAGAGGTAAAACAATTGAAAAGAGAAGCTGGCCAGTATGTTTTGTACACCAGGTTTTACATCTTTTCTCCTTACCAGCTCTTGTAGGAGGTGGGAAGAAAGAGGACTCTGCCCCAGATGGTAGCCAATCAGTCAGTGCATAAAAGATAATACACAGATGCCGCCAGCATATTAACTTCTGATGGTTATTTTGTTACTGGAAGCTTTTAAAATATTTTCAGTTTAGACTATTTTTTTAAAACAGCTTTAATTGTTTTTATCCCCCAGTCCTTCAGCTTCCAGTAATAAAATGCAATTCCTGACAGAAGTCCAAAATGCCATTGCTGTTCTGCCATAAATCTCGAGGGCATCCTCTGCCGCAAGTGGAAGTATTAATGGAAGAAGTGAGATGTAGAGAATGAGCTAGCAATGTTTATTGAGACTGAGTCCCTAGTGACAATATTTATCATTAGCACTAGAAATCCTACCATTTGGAGGGTATGAGGTGACCAGTGGCACCCAAAATCTCCTAAACTGACTCCAGAGATTTTGGCATTTCTGTTTTATCTTCCCTGCCCTTTTCCAAACCTTTCTTACTGCTTGTTGTATCACACTGATTTCTCCTCCTGAAACTGAGTATTACCTTACACTGCAATCCCCACTGACCTCTTCACACAGGAAAATGGTTGCCATTGTGTTATGCTGCCCCTGATGCCCTCAAAAATGAAATGATGCTCACAGCTTCAGTGGTACTTGGGCTCACAACGCCTTCCATCCTCGTCTCTCTCTGCCCATGAGCTGCTGGCTGCACTGCCTGTGATGAGTGCTACTCTTCCATCCTGTGTGCTGCCTTCCCTTCTTTCCCCTGTGTCTGCCTGCCAGATGTCATTAATCACACTTGTGACAGGCCACAATAAGACTTTTCACCATTATTTAACTCAAGTTTCTGCCTGTGTCTCCTTGATGTACCCAGCACTGAACTGCCCTAAAAGCAGTTCAGGTCTGTAGAAAAGAAGGAAGATGTGATGGTCCTTCACAGACTTCTCCCTCCTCCAACTCTTTTCCCTTAGGTAATTCAGTCCCTTCTGTGACACTGTGAGTGAGCTGTGATTGCATGCTTCATCCCGAAATCAATTAAACAGGTAGCAGAAGGAGAGAAAAAAAGGGGAAAAAAGTCGATGCAATTTATTGCAACTTATTGCAATGCGTCAGAGTAATTCTTCTTTCTGTCAGTGTGAAAGAGCCCTTGTGGACTTCAGAAATGAGAGAAAACTGGGAAAATGGAAGGAGGGCAGTCTAGAAATTTGTTCTGGACTAAAGCAAAACACCTTTCTAGGTCTGAAAGCCCTAACACCAGTCAAAGAACCCAGTGGCCTTCTGTGTGCTGCAGTGGCCTGGGCTGGTGCCTTGTAAAGCATCCTTAAAATAACTCCGGCCTTTGCTGCTCTGGCAGCAGATGCAATGGCACCCTCAGCTCCCAGAGGTGTGTTTGCAGCTGCTGTAGTTCATCCACTGCCAAGTGATCCATGGGAATCCAGCATCCAACACCTCCATCCTGTTCCCGAAGGTACACCAGCTGTGTGGGAAAACCATCCCAGGGAGCTGGCAGCCTCACTGGGGCTGAATTAGAATTGTCATCAACCGAGAAAGGAGAATGCCTGCAGGCTCATTTTTGCATGTCAACAATATTACTGTCCATCTGCAAACCCTTCTTCTGGGTGGCAGGAAGTGTCAGCAAGCTTTTGGCCTACTTGCTTCCATTCTGTTTTCTACCTGCAGGGACAGCCCCATTTTAGGTTGCTGTGATGATCCTGCTGTGGTAGGAACTGAGTTTGTGCCTGATGGTAACTCTCAGGGCACCCTGCTCCCCACATCCAGGTTCCTACAATGTGACACACAGGTTGACCTTTTTCACAGGTCCCTGCACGCAGAGGGCTAGCACAGAACAGCTTCCACACAGCCCAGAGCTTAGTGTGAAGACTAGTGGCTGGAACGGCGTAGGGGACTGACCATGGCAGTGTGAGCACCTGCAGGAGGTTTCTTACAGTGGGTCTTGATGGACCACTAGAAGAATAATCTACAAACCAGGAGTGTGTCTTAATCTGAGAAATGCTTGCCCGTAGACTGCCATTTCCCTCTCTTTCAAAAAAAAAACCACCAAAAAAACCCCCAAAACAAAACCAAATTAAACAACACCCTCCTCCCTGTCCCCACAAAAATAAACTCTACAGCTTGAAACTCTGCGTTTTAAGCTTTCTTTCAGCACAGTAGAAAGTATTCCCCCCAAATCCCATACACACAAAAGTAGCACTTTCACTTCACTTCTCATCCAGCTAAATGTGCAGGCATCTGGAAATGGAGAAAAGCCAGTAATGGTGACCTGCCTACGACACCCCATCATGAAACAAGTGAAGGATTTGGAGATTAACCGGCTTACCCAGCACAACGCTGCAAAGGGACATCCTGTCTCATTGACTTCTGAGGCTTTGTATTTGATAGGATTTAAAATGCTTCTTTACTATAGCCCCTCTAAATCAAATCAAGCAGCTAAACCCCTTGGTTCTACCCTTCCCTTCACTGTATCCTGCTAAGATATTTAGCAGTTTGAACCTGCTGTATCTATGCAGTTCTTTGCCTCATCTTAGTGATCAAACCATCAGTACAAGAGGGTGCAGGAGCCCTTTTTTCCAGCTAGTGAAGATTCCCTTCCTAACACTCCTGGAAAAAAACCCAAGCTGACCTCCCTAGAAGAGCAGGCATTGCAGTAATGCACTTTCAGCACTGATGAACTTCACACCTGCTGAACGAGAGAGGAGTAGCTGAAACTCTTTCAGGATCTTCAGGGTTTTCAACTGTGTCCTCTAAAGACA
Organism: Oriolus oriolus; assembly: GCA_013400235.1. NCBI lineage: Eukaryota > Metazoa > Chordata > Aves > Passeriformes > Corvidae > Oriolus > Oriolus oriolus. Next base: position 61,763 of record VXBT01009034.1, read on the forward strand.
GAAGATGAGGTGTGTTGTGCAGTATTCACCCATGAGCAAGGACCCTTACACATGGAGGAAAAGTGCAAAAGCCTTTATAGCGCATCAGAAATTCCCTTAAATACCAGTAGCTAACAGGATATCACCTCATATAAACAGGAAAGATGTTCACCTCAGTGTCCCCCAATCACCTGGAGTATTTCCCAGACATTGCCTATTATGGTGAAGGATAAACAATACCTTACAAGGTCAGAAACTGCAATTATCACATCTCACAGGGCTGACACTGTCCAGAAACCCACAATCCTCTCTCAGCCCATCCCCGGTGACCTGGCTGCAATCCCAGGGTCACCTCTGGGTCTGAGAACGAGGCTCTCTCTTCAGCTGACAAGGCCTAATCTCTCTTCCAGCACACAGTGTAGCCCAACAGTGTTGTTCACAGTTTGGGGAGAAGCAGTGTTTGATGTGCTGTGTGCTTGAGAATACCAATGAAATGGAGAAGTACAAAACACCGTGAGAGGAATGAGGGAGTAGCACAAAGGCTGGTGGGAGCAATGAAGCTGTCAGAGTTGCTATCTTTTGCTCTCCTCCTGGGGCTTTTGGGTACACAAACCCCCACTGGACACTGCCATACTTGAAGGATTCAGACAAGACTGGTCATCAAGACGAGGCAAACACCTCCTCTGGGAAGAGGCTGCTGCAGAAATACATCATGAAACATCACAGATGTAATCCATGAGAATGGAGAGGTTTGGAGGGGTCAGGTGCCTCTGGCTTTATTTGGTTTACATGGGATCAGGACCCATAAGCCAGGACCTTGAGGTAGCAGTGCCTACAGCTCTTCCTCAATGTGAATATACCAAAGGTGCTTTTCCACCACATAGTCAGGTTTCATCTAAAACTGAACTAGCATAAGGGAACTTCTGAAAACAAAAGAAAAGATAAACAAAACAACCTCTCAGCTTCGATGGGTGATTCAGAGGAGAAACAAAGAAGGTCTTTCCCTTGTCTGCACTGCCTTCCCAGGCTAGCCCGTTTCTTTCATCCTTGCTCTCAGTTCAACGATTTTCCAGGCCCTCCTGGGTTTTGCAGCAAAATTAACAAAGCCTCTTTCAGGGCCCTAGGGAAAAAATCTTTCTGCCGTCCCTGGAGCTTGTTGTCTCGCTCTTCCCCCAGGAAGCCTTCCAGCCCTGACCTGTGCTGCCTCTCCCTGCTTTGAACTCCCTGGATATGTCACCTTGCACAGGTCCCCCCTGTCCCTCTCCCCCAAAAGCTACTGCTGCTCAGGCTGGAGTGGGCAGGGTCAGGCAGCCTGCAGCCATGCTGCTGGGGCCTGTCTTTAAACAAGGGGAAAAAGCAGAGTGTCTCTCTGCCTGCCTCTCATACAAGCACCATGACTCTCCATGAACACCAATAGATGAGGAAGTCACAGATAAAAAAATAATTCTCTAGTGCATGCACAATGTGGGATCAAGCCACAAATCTTGTCAGGTGGTGACGGGAAGTATCAGTCAGAAGTCAAATCACACAGGGCTGCAGATTTATCTGGGTATCAAGGCTGTGCAGTCTGTCCTCAGTGTAGCATTATAAAATGCAGTGATCTTTATGGGCACGTGCAGAGATGTAATTGGAACTGTGCAGAACACAAATTAGATTTGAGAGATTTCTTTTGCATCTCTGCTTTAAGTCATGGTGAGGTTGTTTCACTAACAAGCAGACATAAAAAAAAAGCTCCCCTTCTTGCTTGGTTGCTGGTGGGCTTTTTAAATTAAATAGCACAGAAATTCAGTTTTGAAAGGACTAGACTTGTAAGGAAACCTCACTTGTTCTGCACAAGCATATGGCAGGTAGGTTTGAAACAGGTGACTAAACATATAAAACACCTCTGTCCCCAAAAGTCCTTTAAGTGCACATGGTTGGCAGCTGAGAGGCTCTTCTGAGGAAGGAGATCAAGTACTTTGTGCTATGGACTTACCTTGTTATCACTGTCCCTAGACATCTGCTTTTGGGCATGAGAAAACCAGGCCAGGACATGAGGCGCACCTTTGATCTGACCTACCCTGGGCCATATCCCTCAAAGGCAGATCCTGAGATTCCACTAGCAAACCGGAGGGTTTTCAGAGATGAGAATCCCTCTCCCCTCAAATCCCCAGGCAGATCTTCCTTCCCTTGCTGAATTTCAGGGAAGGGCTCACAGAGTGGCCTGAGGGGGGAAGAGTTGCCTGCAATAAGGAGCCAGCTGAGGAAACCCCAAAACCTTGCCCAGAGAGGCAGCGGGCCATTGCTCTGTGAGTACAATAGCTTGGTTTTCTGTTCCGTGGGAACCACTGCCATGTCTTCAGTACCCACAGCTGGGCTGCACACAGAGGGAGAACTGGCAGGAGAAGCAGGAATAGCAGCCCATTTTGTGCCAGAAAGCTGTTGCTGTTCTGCAAAGGGCCAAGGCAGGAGGATGGCTGCAGGAAGAACAGCCTCTGGGATGTCTGTTCCCCTAATGAGTAGCTCCATGGGCAACACTAATCATTGTTCAATGACCATGTCTCCGCAGCCTGTGGCACACCTGCTCTTGCTGTGAAGGGGCCCAAAGCTTCCTTAGATCTTTCCTCCATTAAATAAACAATATTTGCATGTGCATTGGTCTGAATTCTTTCTACTGATGTTATGAAACCTTCTATAAAAAATCTCCAGCCAGTCAGTAGTGCTACCAGCCACTTTTGTTTCCAAAAGAAACTGGCTAATTTTGCTTCCAAATTATTCAGAAGAAGAGATTAACCTGTTCCCTCCTTGGAGTCACTGTACACAGAAATCTGAAGGGCCCTCTGCAGTTTATCTCAGGCTCTTATACACAGTCTGTAAAGGTTTGGGGTTTTTTTTGTTTTGTTCTGTGGTAAATGCAGATGTTAAATATTCCAACGGAATCACACATGTACACACACAAAAAAACCCCAGTCCTCATCTGGCAAGGCTCTTTTAATGTTGTACTTTTACCAAACCACAGTACATACTTCAAATAAGGCCTAACAGATTATACTCTTTATAAATTTACAAACAGTTTATTCTCCTTAAAGAGATCATATTACTTTTATCAGTCTTGTGTATTTCAATGAATTATATGTTTATTCAAGCATAACATAGCAAATGTAGCCATAAATCTTGTAGACTAAGTGTCTATAACAGAGGAATCTCAGATACACTATACTTTCAGATTAGGATGTTTTTAATATACACATTTTTGTTTAATTAGGGTAACCGTCATCTCCTGGTTATGCGTCCCATGGGAAAATTGTGCTCAAGAAAGAAACCTGTGGACCACATTAACTGCAAACAGACAAGGTCTTGGTTCACCTGACAGGAAATTGGGCCAGCTTTGTAGGCACATAACCTTGGGATTGGATTTCCACCTGGTTTGGAAGGAAGGGGTGAGAGGCTGCTTTTGCTTTCCTAGTAGCTAATGGCCCTTTTTTTTTCCTGGGTAGAGACTGCTCCACAGCAGCAGGAACTAGATCAGTAAGAAAGGACAGCTGCATTTCCATCCCTAACCGGCAGCCCAGGTTATTGAGAGCTGGCGGGCTGGTAGAGATGAATTACTCAGATGTGGCACACAAACAGTACTTAAAAAAAAAAAAAAAAGTAAAAGGCAGTAAAAGAAGAAAGGAAGTAAAATGACCTGCCTCTGTAGCAATTTTCACAATCTTTTGCTACTGCTATGTAAATGGTTCTAATTCTGAACCATCATTCACGTCCTAGTCTCTGCTGATCCCTTTTTCTGCTCACAAGGCTATACCCATAGACCAGCTGTTGCTAGCTTGCTTTCTTGTCGAGCAAAGCCAGCAAAATAGGAGCACCTCACTATGCTGTGAAACCCCGAAGAGACTTCTAAACAAACTGTGTTTTGCGGACCTCACACTGAGCAACATCACAGGCTGTGCAAGGCAGGTGTTTCTGAAGTGTTATATGGCACCGATGGCTTCAAACCATCCCTCAAAGATTGAGAAACAAGTTCCTGCTTGAGCCCAATGTGTTCCTGCTGGAGAACCAGTGAGGAAAGAAAAAAAACCTGACACTGAGACAAAACCCAAATCCAAACCATGCAAATTATAGTTGAATAATAGAAATCAAAATCCAAGCCTGTACCCCAAGTCTCCCTTGCAACAGAGACAGCTGATTGCTTTCTAAACTGCAGAACCAGCCATTTCTGTAGCTCCTAAATAACAAGTTTGGCAATAGTTACCATGCACAAAGTAAAGGCCACTTATAAAACATCTCCATAAAAATATCTATTTATCTCTATATCTCTATTTATATATGTCAGTAAGAAGCATCAGACTGAGCACAGCCCAAGCACTCCATGGTGGGGGGAAATCTAATCTCCATGAAATTAAGCACTCTTAATTAGGATTGGCATCCACACGTAGGATTAAGTCAGTACAGGTCATTTCCATGAGGCTTCTCTTCATTAGCAGTAGTCAAAGCGGGTAGCAGAGTTGTTGGGGAGCTGAAGCCTTTCAGGAACATTGTGCCAAACCATGCTGTTGTATCAGAGGAACTCCCTGGACTCAGGCTGCTCAACGTGTGAGTCAGCTCATGAGGACTGAAGATAATTTGTGTGACACCTGCCCAGCTAGCCCACTGATGGGTCTTGATCCACTGAAGGGCAGAGGAAAAGTTCCCCATTGCTCGTGTATGACTGAGACTGACCATGCAAAGCAGATCTGTGGAAAGCCAGTTCTCTGTGCTTCAGAGTTAACAGGAACCAAGTGCTGCCTTGGCCTTCTTTGTTCAAGTGACTCTGATCCCTTCTCTTAAGCAGTTGGAGCTTCAAAAGAGCAGATACAATGCAGGAGTTGCAATGGGGTGAATGTAGTATCTCAGATATTCCACGCACAGAATCATGTGTTTCCCCTCCGAGATGCTGATCCAATGAAAACAAAACTATTTAATAACCAATGTTCAGAATTTTCTTGGATGTGCTCATAACTGAAACCTGTAGGTCTGACTTGTTGGCCTGTTGAGCTGGACCTTTAACACTCCAAGAGACTAAAACCACTAGAGGCTTTTATAATCCCCTTTGTTTGTGTCCTACTTTGGACATTACCAGCAGCCTTGTATAGCTGCTACAAAAGCACAAGGGAAGGGGATGGCTGAGAGCTCAATCTGACATCCTGTGGCCCTAAGGAAAATAAATACAGGCTTTTGCTAGACACTCATTTTATTATTGATATCTCTCAGGAAAATTTGAACCAAGCAATAGAAAGTAACCATGCTGAATGGAACGAAGTGCAGCTGCCTAATTTTCAGATTCTCTGCCAGATGATGCTGTGATTTTGGAAAAAATACAAAGAAGTTATAAAATAATGCCGCAGATAGCAGAAACCAAAGTTGTACTTTCAGTCACTGAGTACTATGAAGAGATAAAAAACCTACTGCAAATATAAAAGATGATAGGAATGTAGTGGCACATAACCCTTCCACTACAATTGTTACATTTTAGGAAGGTGAAAGGCTTCACCTTGGTCAAAGTAGCAAGCACTGCTGAGAAGGAGTTTAAAGATGACAGTGAAAGGTAGTAAATTTGTCAGTGAGAGGGAACACTTCTAAAGTAGAGAAAGAGATGTGAAAAAACTCAGAACTGTCAGCAATTTTCTTTCCTTGGAGTAATGGGTAGAGGGGTTTGGAAAAAAGGAAACATTAGATGTCTACAGAGATCTTACTCCTTACTCTTACCAGGAACTGTGTAATGAAAGGGACTTGACGCTGTGTTTCAGAGTGTGCAGCAAAGGCAATTTCTCTTTGTTACCTTGCCCTGTTGTAGTAGTTTATGCTTCAGGGATAAAAGTCTCATTAGTGCAAGTCACACAAGAAAACTCTGCAGACAGACCTTGATTTTATAACAGAAATAACTTAGGACTAGCTGCTGATACTGCGTCCAGTGTTTTATGACGGCAAATCATAGATCTACTTATAAACATTTACCCAAAGGAGTTTTTCAAGACAAAGCAGTGCAGGGCTATTTGTTCAGCTTGTGAATGATTTATTGACTGTGCCAAGGTCAGACTCCTTCAGTGACACACACACTGTAAGCACAAGGATGCGCAGTTTAGAGAACAAACATTAGCATATGGGGAATGGCTACCTTGTCTTTATTCAGCCAAGTTTATTTATCTTACATACATGGGGTTAGAAAAATAATACACAGACTTGGCTAGTTGCTCCATTGCTAACCAAAGCCATGATGAAATGAAGGAGAGCTGTTAAGCTGGAAATGTTCCAGATGAAGCCTGCTTCCACCTAACATGAGTCATCTAACTTCACTGTTTTCTGGCTGATTCAAGAGTTTGTTGCCTTGCTCCAGTGACTCTGTCTGTCTTAAAAAGCCTGTTGATAGCCTACCACCCTGGAAATGGAGTCAGTGGGGAAAAAACCAATATGACTCGACAGGATGCTAAATTATCTTGTCTAGGTTCCCTTTCCCAAAAAAGGTTGGACCAGAAGGTCTTTTGTGGTCCCTTTCAATCTCTGATGTTTTATAAGATGGGGAAAAGGTGGCGTAAGACAGGCAGTGACACATCTGAGAATTTTCTTCTAAGCAGGTAGATGATCTGGGGACTTGTGACTCTGTACTCTCACCAGCAGCCTAGAGCAGCTGGCTTAAGTTGCACATCTTCAGCCCTTTTCTTGCAATAGCGTGTTTCAAAGCATGTGAAAGACAGGAGCTCAAATATCTTGGCCAAAAAAGCGATGAACACATGGCAATATATAACTGGCTACAGCACTGTACCTACCCCAAACTCCTGACTGGAAGGCAAGAAACTCTTTCTGGTACAGTTTATTGTTCTGCATGCTAAACATTCCCTCAAATGGTTTCTGCTCTAGTGTCATTCCAGTTATTTACATTTCTCACCAGTCAGAAAATGTCATCTACCTGCCTTTTCAGTAAGTTAGAGTTTCTTAGAGCAGCTCTGAGCTAGAATTAAGAATGCCAGATGTTGAATATTATCAGTATAAATACCTATACACGACAATTAATGTGGTGATAGTGTATCTCTGACCCTTGGAGACAGCAGAATTAATGCTACGGAATCTGAGGAAATAACAACTTGCTCTTCCTTAATACCCTGTTACATACCAAGCAAGAACATTAATCAGTGGTAAAACTGAAGGTACACACTTTTATGTTTGTTGTTTAATCCAGATGCTTTTCCTTAAGGAAACAACAGCAGTGGGAGTACAAGTAGACATTACTGGAAGCTGCTGAGTCACAGAAAAAGCAGGATGTGCTAAATTTGTTACTTGCTTATATGTATACTTCTGGAGTATATCTTAACCCCTTTTCACTGAAGTGGTTCTGGTTGTGCATAAATAATTGCTCAACTTTTCTCACATGATACTTTGAAAATAGAAGACTAGTGAGAAGAAATACTTCTCTGTGAAAGAACCTGTTGATACCAAACTTTTTTTTTTAATGGTAAGTGACTTTTAAAAAAGACTTTTTGTGTAAAAAAGCCACGAGTTGCCCCCTTTTCTTGCTGATTTTTGAGCTGTTGGCACAATCAGGGCTTTGAGCATAGTGCCTCAAGAAGAAATCTGCTTATATGTGAAAGTCAGAGTTAAAAGAACTGTGTTACGGATTGCTAGATAAATGCTTTTCCATTACCAGGTCCAAATCTTGTCTCATTTGAGGCACCATATGTGCCTGCTACTGTAGGGCACAGTCTGAGTTGATCTCCAAAACTGCGCTTAATTCAAGAGCGAGGGATTTTGCTAGCACTGCAGACTCATGGATTTGGAGCAAGTTTGGTGTCTTATCCACCCACACTATGGCAGCAATTGCCCGAGCAGTGCAGACATCGCATCCCGGACAGCCTTAGGTTCCGGAGGTGCAGATGCACCCCCACGCGGCTGCAGTGAGACACGCGGGGCAACAGAAGGGAGCAAAGACTCTTCGTGTCACAGCGTTCAAGTATCACTCGGGCTTTACACTTGAACCTTCACTCCCGGCTCTTTGTCCTAGAGCTTTTCTTTAGAACTGAAAAATATTCCTGCGTAAAGCCTGGCTCTACTTCTAGGGGCTGCAACAGCCAGCACAAAAGAATGGCCAGACCGTGGTCACACAGTGTCCCACCAGGACTTTGCCTCTATTATATTCCACAAAGGAAGTTAAGGTCTTGGATGGATCCAGGGATTTGGTGGGTGGTTAAGGCAATGCACGCTGTAGAGAGAGCAACCGTCCCTGTGACTCAGGTTGTTGCACTGATGCTTCTTTGCCTGGGTTTCACACTCTCCCATTCACATGCATTTAACATACTTATTTTATAAAATGCTCATTGTCATAAAAACATTTTAAAGCCTGATAAGGTAGTTTATTAAAAGGAACAGACACAAGTCTGTCGAGCTGGGCATACAATCTTCTTGATAGTTTCAATAAAAGGCTCTCATTCATGAAGGGAAGGACAGAGTTATGGTAGGAAAGGAAGGCAAACAACCCACACTCAGTCATGTGTAGTATGTAACCCTTGTGGGGCTGGCAACGCCACCGAATCTGCAGTAACAAATGTGAGCAGAACTGATAGCAGACTGCTGGCTGCTAACTACAAAGTGATCAGAAAGGGAAAAAGCAGAAAGGCAGTCATTACATTTCTATCCAAACCCTGCTCTCAGACCCTCTGCCCACCTCAACAAGTACAGATGCACACTCCGTAACAGGTAACCTTGATGCAGGAGGAACATACTTGCGTTTCAATAAATCTCCCCTGATTTTAGCACCCTCTTTTCCAATGTATAACTGCATTCTGAAGTACCTTTTTTCATCTACTGGGGGTCTTTTCTTAAGAGGCCTTTCCAGCTTCTGTCCTTTCCAAATTGATTTCCTGGCACTAAAGAAGTTAAAAATACAGGCAATGAACAGAATATACAAAGCATGAGGAAACAGCTGTTGCGGTGATTAAAACTATTTCAAATGTCTTTCTTCTTTTTTTTCCCGCTCCTCTTTATTTACCAGTCTGGTTTCTAATAGAACTTTTGTTTAAAGGAAAGACATTCACAGGAGATATTTATGCATACAAACACATTGCCCTTCATTCATTCTAATTTGCATGCTGTTGCTGTTAGAAAGCAAGGTTTCTGTTTAATTTCTCTAGTATGGATAATGACATCTGATTACCAGAATTTAGGTTCTGCTTTTCAAAAATGACACCCTTTCAGGGTCACCATGCTTGATGGAATGTAAAATCACTCATGGGAGAAACCATATTGAAAGCTATTGCTTGTCAAACTTAGATAGCTTCACATTTCAACAGACACCCTGGAAATTAGATGCATCTGCCATTAAAGGACATTATTTTAATTAAAATGAGTTCTTATCAGTACAATAAACTTGTACATATACACCACTGCTTCGGCAGTCTTACTAAAATATTTATGATGACCATCCTCTCACATATTTCATGCTGCCTAGAGCATGATGCTAAAATGCTGCCGTACCTTTGAAGTGGCAACTGCTAGAAGAGATATAAAAGGTACAGGTAAAGTTTAAGACACAAAAAATACAAAGCAGAAATGGTCCAGTACAAGTTAAAGATACATACTCCTATTTCATACATCTGAATTTTCTATCAGTAAATACGGAATAAGCAGTGCGTGAAAGACCTGATTCAAAACCGCCAGACTGGATTGCAGATTTCACTTGAGGCTGGCTTTGACATCAAAATAAGTTTTCCATTGTTTTGGCTCTTTAGAGCTCCATGTCTTGTTACCTGGTGGTCTGCAAGTCTTGTGAATGAGAATCCAAAATATTGCTTACATCATTTCACTAACACTGAGAGCCCTGATCTCCAGCCCAGTCTTGCTCTCCCCTCTGCTGGTGGCAATTTTGCCATCGTTTCCTGTGGTTTCAGGAATGACCCTTTAGAAACACAACTGGGACACTTTGGTTCCCAAACCAGTACAAGAAGCTACATTTTTCTGCACAGTTCAAAAAGGTGAAACAGCTAAAAAACAGGTGATAAAAGACTGATTATTTTAATATTCTTTGGGGAAAGTACAGAGTTTTATAAAAGCAGGATCCACTCTCCCCTCAAACAGGTTTTCCCACATACCTGTTAAACAAGGATTTTTGGCACAAGTAAGAGTGGGTGAAATAAACTGTGGATGTTGTTTCAGCCTCCAATGATAGGCTTGCAGAGGAAGAAGTCCTCAGAATGGATATAGTGCTAGCAAAATACACAGGATATGTCTCTGAGCCTGCTCCTTGCTTCACTGACAGGATGCTGAATGACCACTGCCTATAATTAAACATACTCCATTCTCAGACATTAAATATAAAGCAGACAGGCAGGAATTCACTCAAAGTCACCAAATGCCTATACAGAGACCAGCTGCTTGTCGATAATATAATGTCTAAGGTCCAGTTTAAGGAGAAACAAGAATTCTAATAATTAAAGGTTTCTAGAGTTATGACAGTGACTGTATTTTAGCACAGCACTAATGAATTTCACATAAAAAGGTCCACAGTGTCCTGTCAATGGAGAGGTGCAGATGCTCCTGACTTGATTTCAGAAATTTAAACTGTTTTTCAAACTTAAGACACTAATTTATAACTATTGCTTATGCAATGGTCAAAGGTTATTTTCCAGAAGTTTTGGCTTACAGGGTTGTGGGAGATTAGCTGGTAATTTTTCAGAAAATCAGTGAATAGGTATCACAGGCCTCACTACCATAACCCAGAGACAACTGTCTCTTGCTTTGCCAAGAACTTAGTTAGACACGGAGACCAAGCCATCTTTCCCTTCTAATGCCATGCTGAGGCATTTGGCAATTTGCACCATGGCTGTTGAACCTGTCTCTGCCACATAAAGTAGCTCTCAGGATACATAAGTCTGATCTTCCTCACAGACATTAAATTCAGATTAGGAGCTTTTTTCTGCAAACCAAATCCCAATCTATGCAAATAATGCTCTATTCACTTCTCTTGGTAGCTTGAAGTTGCAGGCAAGGATGTTTTCCAGAGTGGACTAAAATACCATTAAAATAAAATGAAACCTAAAATCGTATAGAAAAGATAATGCCTTTTCAATCCTACAGAGACATCTCTGATTGCTATGTAGTTTGCTGAGTGGTGGTGCAGGGTAGATCCATCCCCTGCTGATATTCCCCAAGGAGAGAAGACTTATTTTACACCCATGATTAAACCCAGGACTCATCTGCTTGATTACGGACAAGAGAGGGAGAGGTTAATACTGGAGGCAAAGCAAAAGACTGCAGAGCACAAGAGTGACAGAGGTAATTTTTAAGCCTACCTGAACCTCTCTGCCATGTATAGTATCTGAGAAACAGTAATTTCTTTTGAAACTGGCAACTTTTTTGTATGATGATTCCAAATCCATTGATAGAAGAAATTAATGGGCTTGATTTGCCCTGATATCTACATTCAATGATAATGTTCCTCCAGAACAGGACTTTAGGCTACCATCCTTAATACCCAAACTATAAGGCCTGTCTTTCTGACAAATTGTGCTTATCAATGTCTGGTCTGGTAAGATTCCAATATTTTCTTCCCCCTATATGATTTTTTAAAAATTATTTTTAAAGTGTCAATTAGAATAATGAAAGTTGCAACCAAAGAAATAAGGAAATTAAAAATGCCAGCACCTTTCAATGTAGTAGATTGCACATTTGGGTGAAAACTAAATCTTTCTTGTGCAGAAAAATGAATTAAACCTGTGCATACTAAACACAGAAATATTAATGACAAGGCAAATCTAGGACTGTCACAAGAATAAATACTTTTAAAGGGAAATTCCTGGTATTATTTCTGTTCTTTTAGCACGTAGCAAAGCCCTGCAGTATATTCATTCCTTCATTCTGTTGCACTGCAAAACCTGTCCATTAAGGCCTTAAATTCCTATCAATTCATACCATAGGAGAACCATGCTTCTCTATGGAGGGCAAGCTAAAACTTTGTTATTGCCACCAAAAAATATTAGGTCTTCAGGCTGCCCCTTTGTGTTTCCTACTAGCTGCCTGCCTGCTGTTCAGGTGACACCTACAACTTTCCTGATTTGAGAGGAAAAATGGGATGCAATGCCGTACTTGGCATTGGCCTTGCTATTCTTGAAAATGCCTTACAAAGACAGTAAAATAGTTCGGGTAAATCTCTGTATTGAAAAGTTACTCTCCGCTGTGTGCTGTGTGTTTCTCACATGCTCTGGAGGCAGACTTTTCAAGCCTCCTTTGCCTCACCTTCCTGACTGTGCAAACACTGCCAGCAGAGGCTTTCCTTGCAAAGGGACTGAAACAAGGGATTTAAGGAATAAATTTCTACTCTCAAGTTGAAAAAAAAAAAGAAGGATGTGAAGCCTGTGGGTTCAAATGCTTTGACTAAAGCGGTACTAGTATTTCTATGACAGCCTATTAAGAAGAAACAGAAGCAAACGAAGTCTGGCTCTAATTCCCTACTACAATGTACAGTATATGCCAATATGCCACAGGCAGAGCTGAGTTTAACCTGGCACGTGCCCCAGGTCACCAGTGCCATAGACAAAGACACAGGAACAGACTAGGTCTACAGACTCACACAGCATCATCCTCCCTCAGAGACCAACAAAGTAATACAAAAAACCTTTAAAGCCTCCTGTGCTTTACGATAATCCTCTTTAGTAGTAATAGTACTAGTCGTAATAACAGTATTTTTACATTGTTGATGAGAATTGCACACAATCAGTGAAGTGCCTGGGTCAAGAAGTTGGGTCCTGCCAGGGCTGACATGGGCTGATGAGATGTTGAGAAACTGGCGAGTAAGATTTGCATTAGTCCTCACCCCTCTGTCCCACCCCCAGCCTGAACCCCTCGATCAATACCACCAAAATAAATGGTGATGTGGTCAAGGTGCGGGGCTGAGGGCAGCCTGCTGGGAAGTGGCCAGCCAGGAAGGAACACCACGCTGGGAAGAAAGGGCTGCCACTTGTTCTCAAGGCAGAACCGCCCCCATTTTAAACAGCTTTTAAAAAATGTAAAAAACCAGCCCTGTTTCTTGTCACAGGTATCCAGAACATCTCTAAACACACAGAGAAATAGACAGGTATTATTGAAAATTGTAACCAATGCTGAAGCTGCAAAACTGCTCTTTGTTGTAGTTGTTGGGATACAGAAGGGGCAATTTGCTGTAAATAAATATTAAAAAGTATTTTTTCTTAAATGCTTGAGATATTCTTTTTTTTGTCTCCAGTCTCAGTGGTTTTTTCCTGTCACTTGCTCCTCCAGTTGTGCTGATCTTTTTATCCTATGTGTGCTCAAGTGTCCGACACAGAGTGTTCTCTCTCCACTGCAAGAGTCATCCCAGTCCCACCCTGGCCCAGCTCACATCCCACCCCAGGCCCCCACCCCCGTGGGCTTAGATAAGCCATTCCTTCTTGCTCTCGTCTATGGTCTCCGTGAAGTTGGGGTCATTGTTCATGATGGCGGCATCGGCGCTCTCGGCTGACTCTGCCCCTTTGGCCTCGTTGGTGTGGTAGGTTCCCTTGTGGCGGAACATGTAGCGGATCAGGAACACCAAGGTGCAGAGGATGGTGAAGATCACCACTGCGATGACGCCTAGACACATGAGGAAAGAAAAGATGCCCCCAGTGAGACCAGCTGCAGATTTTAGCACAAAGAAAGGATCCCAAAACTCCTCTGAGCTGAGTTGAAGCTACTCGGGCAGCTGGGCATCACCAGAGCTTCTTGGTTTCCACTACTCTAATATTTATATACAGTTTTCACTATATACACAGTGCAACTCCGTGAAGTCTGCTGGTGACTCTCTCTCATCCCGTAGGTAAAAACTTCAACATTAACATCTGCTTACAGACCTAAGCTTTGCTGACCATGAAGCAGAGGGTGCTGAGCACTTCCAGAACAGTGGGGTGTATTGGTGATATGTCATGGGCTGGGCAGCTCTTTGGAGGTGGAATCTCTGATGTTCACTTTCTAGTCAATAGCTGTAAAGACCTATCATAGCTCCTCCACATATCCTTGAAAACTGGCTTGGCTCGCTGTTTGGCTCACGCCACCCACTAGGCACCGGCTCCACATAATTGCAGAGGTTACTGCTTTATCATTAGTTCTAGCCCTAATTGCTCTCCTTGGAATGGTCTATTTTGGGTTCAACCCTGTTACAGAGAAGCTTCATGAATGTTATCCTCTTAGGCATAGGCATCTGTGCAACAAAACAGCACTCCTCCTGTTTGGGACCTTCTCTACAGGCATAAGAATCTTCCAGGATGAAGATGCTATGATATTTTCAGGTTAAAAAAATCTTGTAATCAGCCAGAGTTATGTTATGACACTTTACATGAACTGATGTGTTGGGCAGGTGAACTGAGGCTGTTCAGTGTGACCTGAATTTTTCTGATGGATGCAATCCTATCCTTCCAGTATTGTAAAGTTTCAAAGTATAAGAAAAAGTTATAAGTAATAATAAAAATATAAATTAGAAAGGAAAAATTACACAGCAAATCAAAACTAAAGCAACAAACCTAAACCTGGATATGGAAACATATGCCCTCGTTAGCAACTGCAATTCAGCCATCAGAGACATACTGCAAAGTATCTTGGAAGAGTAGGAGAGTTTTCTTACCTCCAATAATAGCTGAGTTTCTGTTAACTCCATCTCCTAGAGCTTGACCATTGTATGGGAAATCAGCACTTGCTGTAAATAGAGAAATAAAGATTAATGTTGTAATAGCAGTGAAACATCTGTAAAAGTTCGGAAATACATCCAACATCCTCAGATACAACTTAAGGAAAACTGTGATCACTAGATATTTATCTATAGAGGAATAAAAAGAAAAAACATCTTTCAATATTATCTAATCCCTCAGAACTACTTGCTTCCTCCTCATTACAAAAATAAAATTAAAATAAAGGAGATACCCTGGGTAGGCATTGCTGCTGATACAGAAGGACATTTTGTCCTTTACTAACATAAGGTCAGTAATTTTTAAGTGGTAAATTAGCACAAAACCAAACAAACCCCTCTAATTTTAAAAGTGTGTGATCATATTATTATAGAGATTTTTGCCTTTGTCACTGCTACCCATCAAAGGCTTCAGAAGTTTCCAGGATTTTGTGACCACCATTGTGTACAACTTCAAGCTCTTTGAAAGAGAAACAGGAATCCTTTTTGCTGCTGCACAGTCCAAGGTAAGAGAGGGGCTGCAACTTCTGTTGGTCAGAGTCACAGAGCAGCTGCCCCACAGGGCACATGGTGGCACTTGTGCCACTCTAGGAGAAAGCCCAGCATGTCGGCTGAGCCACTGCTGGAGCTGCTTTGGAGCTGAGGCACAGCAGGCAGGAGAGCCTGTGGTTGAGGAGACCCTCCTGCACACAGATAAGGAGATGAAACACAGGCAGATGTGCCAGCATTCATTTCCTAGTGACCTGAAAAGGGGAGACTCCTTGCAGCAGAATTGGATGGAATTGGATGAACTTGGACAGTAGCCTTGGTTTTAACCTCCAGAAAATATCACAGAGGCTTTTCAAAGGCAATCTCATAAATTAAACTTATTATCAGCATTTTCTTTATAGTCAGACATAGCAACTAGACACTGCAATGACTGAGAAAGCCCGAGGAGCCTGGTGAGTGGTTGCAATCACTTCCTGCTTTGCCACTGGACTATGGCATTGATTTTGAAATAGAGAAAATGTTGTTAAAAGTGCGTTAACAGGAGAAGGTTAAAATAATCAAGGGTATGAACTGCTTCTTAGGGCAGCATTTAAAACCCAGATGTATTTTCCTTGCTTGATGGATTAGGTGATACTGTATTAAAATAATCAATTGCCTTTACAGACTGGTGATGCATTCAGTATGCCAAAAACTGGCTGAGGAAATTCAACTGTCTTTCTGTTAGCATGGAGTAAAATCCATAATAAAGTTCCTTTTGTATTGTAAAGCAGCTGCACAAAAGAATAAATGGTTTCAGCTTGCCACATGGCCTGAAAGGAGGTTTGGGGCTAGAGTAGCCCTCTGTGTGCCTACTCTAGGAGAGTTGAACCAGCTGTGTGTTCAGCAGCTAGTTTTTGGCTGGCTGCCTGTGGGACAAACAGGAGCACACTTCTCAGAGCTCAGTGGAGGGGCCCTGTCCAGCAGATTTTGCCAGCAGCACTTCTGCCTTTGACATTTGTTGGTGCTCTGGCTTCTGAAAACATTCTTCTGCACCTCTCTGAAACGAATCAAGCTATAAATCATGAAAGATAAATAAATACCTGGTTTCATATCAGTGGATTTTGCTCCAATGAACTGTGCAGGATTCTTAATGAAGACATTCTGGCACAGGATCCACAAACATACCCTTGCAGTGCTAAGATGGAAGGGCTGGCAGTGGGAAATCCTAATTTTAAACCTGCCCTCCCTGTATCTCAAGGAAGATCCTACAGCCAAATAATACTATGGGGAAAGCATCAGTTTGCCAAATCACAAGGAATTTCTCTCTGCCATTCTAGCCCAAAAGAAGGCCCCTTGACATCTGAGCAGCACCATAGGCAGTCAACAATTCCTAGCACTTGCCACTTGGTTGAGAGTTGGTCTCCTGTGTCCTCACACAAGAAATCTGAAAATCTACAGTGGTCACATTCCTCCTTCCCTTACAATTGAATATTGTATTTTATCTTCTTTTAAAAGGTTATTTCAAGGACGATGGCACTAGTGAAGTGTGAAGGAAGAGGCAAGCTGCTGTTCATGGCAGCACGATCCCTCCCGAGCTGCCACATCACAGTGGCTACGCTACGAGGGATTCCTGGCAGGTGGAAAACCACAGCCTATGACGTTCAACAAGCATGGAAGCACACTGCAGGATAAAGGAGAGCATGATGCAGGATGTGGAGCTCCATCCTTGATCTTGTCTGAGAGCTGCTGCTAAGACTGGACCCAATGCCTCCACCCACAGCTGCTGTCCATTGCACCCCATCACCTTACAGACTCAGCAGGAGCTGTCCATCACATCAACAAGCACACGTGCTTCACTCTGAGACTCTCACCTCCGACAGAAAGGAACAAGAACATGTGTCTGGGAGCAGAGGACACTGTATTTCAGCAAGAGCTCAGCATCAGATTGGCTAAATTGTGCCCTGCTGCAGCTGCTGGAGAACCAGGAGCGCTGCAGGGAAAAAAAGGAGCTTAGACTTTCATGAATCTTTTGCTTAAAGCACTTGCAGCAGTGTTGGCAGATACTATTGCCATCATTCATGAATTGCTAATCTATTATTCTAGTGTAACTGAGAGACCTGCTTGTGTATTATGGGGGCGGGGGTTTGACTGAAAAATTGTATCTAAAATCTCAGCCAAGTGTCGGGTTACAGAATATATTTTGCTGCAAAAGAATCTATACTATTGTTTTACTTAATGTGTTACTACAGATGGATAGAGGAGAAAGAAAACAACTAACTAGTTTCTTTTTTAAATGGGAAGTTCCCTTGACATCCTTCAGTAGTTCCTCAAAAGATCAGAAATAGCTACAGACCAGAGGTCTAAGAACCACAACAGGGTAATTCTTGCCACAGCAATTAGGTGGAAAAGAGCATATAAGGGTACAGTCCTTGACCCTCCAAGATGAGCTTAACAGAGTGTTGTCCCCAACAGGTACCAAGTGCAGGTATTTCAGATAGGAGTTACATCACTCAAACACATGGGGGTTCCTCTCTGATCTTACTAGAGTCACATTCCTTGGCAATATTAAGCAGCTTTGCCAAAAAGACAGCTAACAAGAGTTTTTCTTCCATTGCTGCTGAAATTCAGGGACTAAAAGACGAAAGAACACGTTAGAGCATGCCAACAAAGGGACAGCAGTAATACAGATCCTCTGGTAAAAGCACAGAACACTACAGAGTGCTTTTCATAGGTTGTAAAGAGTAATTCTTGAAATGAATCTTCCCTAGGTTTCTCCAAGTAGCGAGAGTCTCACTTGTGTGATTCAAAACATGAAACACAGAGCAAAGAGCTTTTTAATCTGTCCTGGAAAACAGCTACATATTCACCCAAGAAATGTCCTGCCAGCTCCCTGAAATCCTCTGCTCATGCAGCTGTGGCACAGAACCACCAGTTTGCTGTCACGGCACACCAGAGACTTTTTTCTAAAACCTGCAGCTAGTGTAGGGACAGATTGCTCTGCATCAGGAAACGCTAAGCTCCTCTATGGCTTACGAACATCACTTCATCTGGCTCCCTTCCAGGATCCAAGCAGGGTGATGCTGATCTTTGCACCCTGTCTTCCCACAGCAGGTCATCAGGTGTGCTTCAAACACCACCAGCCTGAAGCTAACTTACATAAAGGGACACAGTACACTTTGCTTTCTCTGTCTTTCGTGGCCTGCTGTTTACAAGGCCATAGTTTCAATAACCACAGAGTAAATCTGCAGAGCCTGAACTTATGTTTTGCACTTTTCAACTTTCTGTTATTAGGTTTAGGGTAAATGGGTTTAAAGAAACTTTGCAGCATCTAAAAGGGTGTTTAAAGACTGGCTGCAGGCAAAATCCATGTGTTGGCCATCATTTTAATGACATTTGAAGCTTTAGATGACCACAAAAATGCAGTAGGAGACCTACCATCCTTCAGCACGCCCAGCATGGTCATTGCCACAGCCAGATGCAAAACAGCAGCCCTCAGTGAATGGGGAGGGAAGATGGGACTGGATAAACAGAGTGCAATTAGGATTAAATGTTAAAGATGACAGATGTGCTTGGTTTAGCTGAGTGAATTAATGCTGCTTCATTATAATAGGCATGATTTTGCATCTGCCATTTTCAGAGGGAAAATGTTTTACAGTGGATCCCACATAAAAGCCTTTTGCAAATTCACAAAACTGAAATAAAAAAAATGACCTTGGTAAATTAGAAAAGTAGTCCAGAAGATGAGTGTGGGCTGACAAATGAGCAAAAGGCTGTTCACTAAAGGCAAGGGGAAACCCAAAACCAAAGGGGGAGATTTTCGGATAAAGAGCAGTATCAAGAATCACACAGTAAAAAGGCAAATTTCGTTTTGACATACACTACCAGGAGTGTTATATATAAGTCATCGGAAGCAATTTTTTTAACTGAACTTTTTTACTGAGTGGGCAAGTCCTGGTTAAAATACACCACTCTACAAAGGAAGATACAGTTTAGATTTGCCCCAAAACAGGAAGTGTAGAGTCATCACAGGTCTAAAACGATTGATGAAATGTGAAATGCTGGAAAATGAGTTTGTTCAGGCTAGAGCAAATACGTTGCATGACTCCTCTGGCCTTTTGTCTTTACAGATGTCCACAATTTTGAGAAGTATTCTCCCATTATTAAGACCAGTTGGGTTTTCACATAAACATGAACTAGAGAGGCAACCAGAACCACTGGATCTGGTGATCAGAAGATACATTAAACCTGCATCAATCAAGGCACTGATTAGAAGCAGAACAGTAAGATAAAATAAAAGATGTGAACTATAACTCCTACTTCCTAATTCTATTTTGTGGCCAAGCATCCAAGGATTGACCTTGCAATGAGAGCAAATACTCACTTACCTTTTAGGATTATGAGAAAGTGTTGGACACTAGATCCATTCACTAATCTGGATTCACATAGGACCACAGCATGGAGAAAAATAAAAGCAAGCTTTCTGATGGCATTCTGTAAATTATGTCAACTCTGCTGGTCAGGTGAGACTGTAATGCTGTGGTTTGAAATTACAGAGCTCTCTTTATTACAGACTCTAAGTACAGAACCTAACTGCTTGACTCTTGATAGTAGAAATTAATGGGCAGTCACAGTCACATTCCCCTTCCTGAAGGGACTAGATCACAAGTGAAACTCTAAACACATGCACAGGAATGATGGAGCAGGAGTAAACAACTCCATTAGACTGTCCTACATCAAAGGTGAACAACACAACCCTTAGAGTGTCCTTTCTTTCTCATCCCATGGCCTGTGCCCATCTCACCTCTCTCCTCCTGAGTTTGGCTCTGTAAAGAGCTCCCATGACAAGTAAACTGCAGCAATTCAGCAAAAGAAAAGAAATCTGAAGTAGTATTAAAAAAGCTGTGTCTTTTAATGCACATTTTTGCGTCTTGCTTTGTATTGAAAGTTCCTATCTTGTTATTTTTAAATTAATACATGTAATTTTTTCCTACTTCTCTAAGCTGAAAACCCAGAAAGGAGGAAAACTACCCCTACTCCTGCTTTTCTAGGCATCTGAGAGCAGATTCTGAGGGAGGACTGTTTAACATTAAACTCTGTTAACAGACTTTACTTGAAGTCCTACTGACATCAGGTTAAGTATAGAACCAAGAATCTGGCTGAAGTGATTTTCAATATTAAACACCTCCAAGTTTAAAAAAACCCAACCTCACACTTACCCCGCCACAAAATATTTAAAAGATATTATTAACCGTCTTGTTTGTAAAAGGTTGGGTTTGTTCTCACATACTATGTGGGGTCAGTCGTCACTCCTTGAATTTTTAGTGATGCCTCAAGTGCAGTGTTACAGGGTTATGTGTATGTCCCTACTATGAACCATTTTCCTGACTTTATGGAAATAGAAATCTTCACAGTTACAGACTTAATAAATTATTTTAGTACAAGTTACAGGATATTGGAGAAAATACACCCACTTGGCAATTCTGTAACTAGCAGAACAGACGTGCAGCTTAGAGGGAAAGTTGGGGCTTTTAATTTAAAAAATGTCATCTTCTTCTCTCTGTTGCCAATAATGCTAATTATTTGGAACATGAAAATCTCCATGTTGGAAAAAATTTCACAAATTTCTTCAATCTTTTACAACCATCTTGACTGGGGGGGATAGAGAGGAAAAACCCCTAATATAAGTGATAATAAAATCCTCCAATGCATTAGTGCTATTTGGACCAATTACTTAAACTAAGTTTTGTCAGGTATATTCTGTTAGATCAAAAAACATTTTGAAAGGTTACATTTTTTTTTCCCTAAGAATTTTTCATTGAACCTCAAGTGGTTTTTATGTCAGCTGCTGGTGAGTTCTGCTGAGAGAGAGAGACGTGCACAGAGATAATGGAAAACACAAAACCTGTGGGTTTACATTTTTGGTATGAAGGTCTCCAATCCCATCTTTTTATTACAGTGCGAAGTGAGTATAAATTTAAAAATCCTCTGAAATGATGGCGTAATAGAAACACTGTCCTCTGAACACCCTGCTGCATGCAAATGTGGATGTGGGAAAGTAAGTGGTGTTTACAGAAGAAAAGTGTTGTTGGATGTTTCTGTAAAAAAAAGCATGGATTTTAGAATGAACAATGGAACTGCCAACAGTGAACAATGGCAGTGCTGGGAGAAAATGATGTGAATGCCCCTTGGTCAATGAACTGGGACAATACAGACTCTCAACACTAGACAGCAGACAACCCAATCAGTCAAGATAGCTGTTTGTGAATTTAGGGCTGTGTTACCAGCCCTTTAATTTCCTTCTGCAGGTGAGCTTTGCTGTCCATACTCTTAAGGAGAGCAGGAAACGGAGTTTTATCAATGGCTTACACCAAGGGAGTTTTACAATATTCTTTCTCTCGGTTTTGAAAAGCAATGTTCCTAGCAAAGGGACAGAAAAGCTTGTGCCTTATTAGGAGACCCACCCCTGCAGCTTAAGCTCCCCCAGTCAGTCCTGGATGAAATACAAAACAGGGAAAACATTCCTGCACTGTCTGTTGGGATGCGTTAGGGGATTCTCCCTTGCTTCCCCCTTTGTACAGTCGTTTCACACTTTTGCACACAAGCAAAAATTGTACAAAGTAGTGGTAAGGCAAGACATTTTATAATACTAATATCTGGCACTTGCATACTACAGAATTTTATTCTTTATTTTAAAAGGAGAATTGATATTTAGCATCACTTTTCAATTTTGTTTATCTGCAGTTGAACTTCAGCAAGTTGGATCTCAGAATCAGTATTTTGAACATTTGCTCTGCCAGATTTCCAGTTGATTTGCAGCACATTAGAGCACCCTCATCCATCAAAGACCTAAACTCATTTATCTTTTAAGTCCTGGTAGCACCATCTGTTTGACACTGAGTCTCACTATGACTCCAGACAAGAGTCATGCTGACCTAAGCTATCACTTCCATGAAAATTTTATGAGCAGTGCTTACATTTCACCTGTTAAGGAGGATACACAAATACTTCCTTTTATAATTAATGTTGATGAAGCGCTTTGGTGCTCTCAAAGGAACAGTGGAGTTAAGTGCTGGTCAAAGCCTGGCTGTATATAGACAATCTCTGATAATGAACCCAGAGGGAATATGTGAAAGAAACAACCCTCTCCTCCCTCCTGACCCCTCAAAAAAGAAGAAAATCCACCCCAATGATCAAGAACACCAAATAAGCCTATAAACTTTTGACAGCTACAAAAAAGGAGAAAAAAAAAAAGGCTTGGATTGGGGATAAGAAATGGGTCAAATTGGAGAGTTTAAACCTGAAAAACCCTTTAATATCTGTAATGACCTGACTGTAATCTAGAATTGCCTCTTACACAGGAAGTAAGTGCGTTTCTGCCCGAGGAAATTAAAAAGAAAGCAGTCACATGGAGGGCTCAGGCATCTAAATGCTTCCTTCTCTACTCCATTTTCCCCCTAATTTATGCCATCCCTATGTTCCTAGTTAAGATTAGTACTTGTGCAAAAAATATAGTCTTTGCAGAGGATGGAAAAAACTCTCTTTTTAGTATTAGCACCTTCTCTTGACATTAGGTAGCAGTATTCATATTCAAATCACTGCTTATGAAACAGCTACAATACTGGTCTGTCAACGAATGCCAGAAGAATGTACAAGCTTGGCAGTCTGCCAGCTGTCTGATACACTAGACGGAGTGTCAGAAATTCCACACTGAAATTATATAGTCTTAAAGTTAAGAGAAAGCTATGCATAATTGTGTGAAGGAGCTACATGAGACTGAGGGAGGCATTTTTATTCCAAATCAATAGAGAGATTTGCAGTAATTCAAGCACCATAATTAAACTCTTTAAGGATGAAGCACTGATTGTGCCAAATTTCAGACAGATGCTCTTCCTAGTTAGCTGTTTGATGGGCAGGAGAAAAATAGAAACTGTTGCATCTAAATGTTTACCACTTACCCTCTTCTCTGCAAGAAACACTTGGTGCTTAGAAACTGAGCTATGAGTTTCTGCTAGGCTTAATCCCTCCTGACTGACTGACAAAAAATGTTACCTTCCTCTTTGAAAACAACTCTGGTCAAGGCCATGGGCTTCTGAGATAATATTTATACTGGGAGCATGGGGGATGAATGCTGGTCACTCTCTACAGAGTAAACAATCACAGAAATGCACCATACTCTGGCAGTGGAAGAACCTGCTGACCCACAGGGCAGGTTACAAGTGCATCTTCAGTCTCTTGGATAAAGAGTATAAATATTAAGCTAGCTTACTGGCAGACAAACAGCCTCCCAATGCTTATATGCTATGTTAATTAAAAAAACCCAAACCAACCACCTCAAGTAGTCAGTAACCCTGAAGAGAATCTGGCCTCATTCTCTGACTGCAGTACAGCTTTGCTATGCTTAAAAAAAGGAGGAGTGTAATTTTACTCTAGAAAATTCCTTCATATCTATTTCTAATTTTGCTAACACTAGGAGATCAAATTTAGATGTGTAAGGCTGCATCACAAACAAAAGTGGTGCAGCTCCTCTGTGCCTCCCGCCTGGCCTTGCACATCTCTTGCAGGAAGCCTAGGGAAGTGACCCTGTTCCCTGCCATCCCTTAAAAGAGAGAATGAGTGCTATGTCCTATGTCACCATCAACTTTAATGCTCATGCTCTTGGACTCACTGATGTGTACAGGACTCTTTCAATGTCTGTGGCTGGGAGAAGAGTGTTTGTGACTAAAGACCACTGTGTGGGCTGCATCATCACCCATCACAAATAACGCCTTTGATTCTTCCTTCCCACTGTGTCATTTGTAACAAGCCCTTGACAAGGGTAGAAGTTATTTCCTGTCTTCCTAGCCACATCCATACCAGCACCCATCTGTCCCAGCCTTCTCCTCAGGTGCTGCTGCTCTGCCCTCTGAGATGTGGTACCGGTGGTCAGGGGGTGAGATGCCACGCAACCGATGGCATCTGAACCTGCAAGGTGACCTTTAGCACTGCCACCAGTAACGAGTGACACTTTCTCTTGGTGTAGAAATTGACTGCTCTCTTTTGCTTGACAAAGAAATCACCTGGCCAAATAGGTGAGCTCGGATGTATGGCCAGTGCTCAGAGCTGCTGCTCCACTCTCCTGCCATCACTTGTTAAAGGAAGAGGGGTGAATTCATAGCAAAAAGAGAGTGACTCCTGCAAGCAGCTTTTCTAATCATGATGACAGTGGTACATGATTTTGCCAGACATGCTCAATACAGGTTTCAAAGTAAGGTCTTGATTCGTAAAAGGCAAGACCTTTCAACTATTACAAAAAACCAAAGAGCATATAGGGTTTAAACATACACAGTCAGAAACAAGTCATGCCACTTGGAAGAACACTGCAGATGTAGCATTTAATCCTGCTCCATTTAATTCGGAATATGTCAAATAGGCTTAGCTAAATCCCATGTTAAATACTCTAGATGCCATTCTGTTCATACTCAGAGTAAATGCATCTTGCTGCCATAGAGTGCCATGACAGCTTAGAGCTGCTAAAGCAAAGTTTGCCAACTACTGTGTGTACCTTGCCTTTCTAGGATCTCCTGCTTTTAGTCAATTCAAGATTGGGTAGTTTGGCAAGCTGGAGCACATTTTACCTAAAATGGAGAGGTGCATACATGTAATAGGTTTCTTTCATCCTTTTTTGATACAAATATGGAAAATTTAGAGGTGAAATTCCATTAGTAAACTGCAGAACCTTTATCTTAGGTAAAAACACCCACATACCGAACAATGTCACTTCAATAATACACAATTTCTGATATTAACTACAAGGCATTTTAGGTGTGGAATTTTTTTAGTACAAAAATAGTCAGGTCTGGGATTTTGTTTGCTTTTTACAATAAGCAAGGCATCAGTTATCAGTGACATATATTTTAGCTAGTCTGAACTGAGAGATATTAAGAAATCCTTGTGATTAGCTTTTTTTTTTACCTATGTGAGAGTAATAGATATTAAAATGCACACCAATACAGTTGGAGGCTATAGAAATTAAAACTTTTGGTTTGAATTGCATGCCAGACAGGTAATTTGATGGTTTGGACAACATATAAAGGTAGAATATGTCATTTTTAAATACTATGTTCATTGATCAGGCTCTTTTTAGCCTCTTTTCTACACTCCTTTTGATGTAACCAAGGCAAATTGGATTGTCTGACATGAACTGAGATAATACTGATGGGAGGAAAACACAGGAAGTGAACTATATTGATGATCTGTTTGGATGTCATTACTGACCTTTTTCTTTTAAATCACCAGAAAGTCACATTCCAGAAAAGAATGACTTGTTGAATTCCTGTGCTTCATCATCACCGAGAAAGGATCACCATAGCAACAGGAAAAGACTATGCATTGTGAGAATACTCACGAGCTGAACAAGATCAGGGTTGAAGATAATGTCCCAGGAGCATGGCAAAATGCCAGTGAGGGGTGGGGAGGGAGGGAAGTGGGACTTCTACAGTAACAAAGGAATTAAAAAAGACCTGATATTGTAAATGTGAAATATATGTGTATTCAAGGCTAATAGAAAGTGCAAGACAGTGAATCGACAAGCTGTACAACTCATTTGTCTGCGGAGAAAATCAACGGGGCTTCTTATTGATAAATCCCTGAACTGGTTTTTAAAGGTCAGCTGCCAAGTGACTGATGTGTGTCATTATGATTTTCCCTTTAGCCTCTCTGTTAGGGCATCCAAAATGTTTTGCAGCCAGCAGGAGATGTTCTTGCAGTAGCTACACGGAAGAGTTTAATGAAAACATTTCATGTAGGTCACCTATCAGGCAGAACCTGCTTAACTTCCAGTAATTATCTGCAAAGTCTGATCCAGCACTGCAGTTGAGAGGTGAAAGGATCATTACATTTGTTATCTGGTGTATCTGTTCTATTTAGACACTTATCTTTGATCCCCTCCTACAACATTTTTCAATCCTCAAAGTTCAATTCCACAATATTTGAGAAACAAAGATAAAAACCTGTGCTTAATTTGAAATATGAATCAGGATGAGTTCAGAGTATGTCACTGAATGACATTTAAACCATACGATACTTCCCAGGAATTTTTTTGTGTTTTTTTTATTTTCACTATGAAACACCCATCCTCAGCTCTCATGTTTTGTTATGAACTATTTAAAATTAAATAGGTAACATAGTAGTAAAAATTACAGATAAAAACATGTTTGAAATGAGAAATGCCGCACATAGTAACTGCTGCTTTCAAAGCCATGTTATTTGCAACCATTTCTGTGTGGCAAAGTGTGAGTGGCTTTTGCTTTAGCATCACTACAAGTGTTTCTGTGAAATTCAAAACCGCTTTTTGTCTTTGTCCCTTCAGCCAGTTTAGCGAAGGAGTAAATTCACACTAAGAAAACTGAGACTATTCCAGTTCTGGAGCCAATTGCTCTGATTCCTCCATGTTCTCTCTCAACATATTTGTGTTAGAAAGTCTTAAGCAGCGTTTAGGAAATGCAAAAAAATCCTCAGTGAAAACTGCCAATTTACTAATGCAAAGTGACACTAAAACCCAAGCATTTTAATTGAGCAGTCATGAAAATAATTTTGATGACTGAGGGGCTATGACTTTGATGACTCAGGTTACACAGTCCACAGTATATATTTTTCGTGTGATTGAACTATCTGTGTCAGACCACCACTGATACTTTCACAAAGACTGAGTTGTTTTTACTGATACTGATAAATGAGTTGCTGAGATACCTCTTCTTTGTACCATGGAAGTGTCACCCACAGTAGAAGTCAGACATTGCTCACCAACACCTGAATATCCTTTGACTCCTGAACCAGTGAAACATTACTCCTTTGGTGTGAAATTTATTTCTACCATAACTAACATGACATTGTTGCTTTCTTTGGTGTACAGCAGTCCCTCACTAGAAGTCTTTGAAGTAGTATGATCTTTTCCCTCTACTGCTGTGGATCACTGGAGGGGACAAGAGGAGGGGTTCCTAGCTCCCAGTCTAACTAAAACTAATAATTACCAAAAATGAAGGTGGGTGTCTTCAGCTCTCTCTGCCCATGACTTGAAACAGTTAGGTCTGACTACGGCAGCGAAATTTATTTTTTACTGGCAGAAGTTTACAGACAGCTTGAGCCAACCTACTAGCATGCTGCACGTTCCCTGACATCCTTTGTGCTGTCTTTGTGACCAACTACAATTAATCCAGAGGAAAAAGTGTAAATTGTAATCTGTCAGGTCAACAAAGTTTCCAAGATGAGATTGAGTTGACACAAGGTCAAGCATAATAGCATGTGGCAAGGACAAACAGAACCTCTTTCTTTGAACTGCAGGAGCTATTGGGAACAGTGCAAATATCATGAGTAAATCCCACCAGTCTTTTACTAGCTTGCAGTGAAATGAAGTGGAAGGAAAAGTAACCAACCAAAATTAACAACCAAAGCTGATTAGATTCACATGATTCACAGCAGCAGTACATCCTCAAGAAGTTAATGGCACACTTTTTAAAGACATGAGCCAGTGAGCAATCCTTCAGAAAATGTGTTTGTATAGAAAGAGGAGTACAGACCATAACCTTCAGGTACAAACAGGCCTACTAATTTCAGAGAAGAAAGGGACTACTAATTTATGATGAAGAAAATTCAGGTAGAAAATTGCATGTTATAAATGGGTAAGAGACATACTGAAATCTTACGATGGCATGGCATGGCAGCAAGGAGGGAATGACAGGTTTTAAAGAATGATACTGCTTGTATTAATGTTTGGGACCCTCAGCTCTACAAGGAGCTCTGTCTCTCCTTAGAAACACCTGCCCTACTTTTCTGCTGAAGAAGAGATGAAAGGAAATGCTGCAAGGAGTTCCTTGACACTGCAAGTTAAAAAACCCTAAACAACAAGAACAAACCAAACCAACCAACCAAACACCCACAAAAAAACAGACCTCAAAGGTACAACTTTGACAGGTACTTCCGAGAAAAACATATATACCTGCCTCCTTTTATATAAAAACTGGCATATGGATGCATCGCCAAACACAAAGACTAATCATTATCAAAATCATTATAAACCAGGTTTTCCCTCTAGCGTTTTAATTTTATACCACTTCAAACACAACGAATTTGCCAGGACAGGTTCTAATTTACACTCTGCAAGTGAAATCAGAATGAGGACAAAATGCAAGGGAAGTGTCAAAGTACACCTGACCCCATAAATCTAAAGGTAACCTGATGCTCAAGAAGCAAAAGAGAGAAAAAAATCTTCTAAAGTCAGCCACAATGTATATTTTCAGGAACTGTCAGTCACAAAGCAGGGTGAGATTTCTGGGATCCCCAAATTGTTTTGGCTTCCAGCATTTTCAGCACAGGATGAATGCCACCATGACTAATGGGATTTTCTATTAAACACAGCCTACGGGAAGTAGACATTTCAGAAAGCAAATCAGCACTTTACATAAATGCATTTATGCCTAAAATTAGATTTACCTTTTTTTTTTAAGGAAGCTGACTGCAATATAGTCACTTATTAGGAATACAGCATAAGAAACACTACTGTACCTTATTTATATGTACTTGAAGTTTTTGCTGACTACAGAGAAAATGCTATCACAGCAGTTAGGTCAAAACTCAACATTTAAATAGCCTAAGACTTACAGAAAACAAAAATAAAGCAGAATATTAAAAAAAAAAGAAAAAAGCAAAAAATGCCCCCCTGTAACTGCATTCAAAAGTGGTGGCAGATCTCTGTCATTCCAGTTTTGCATTTCCTGCCATGATTATAGCCCTACAGTCACCTATCAAACCCTTAACTCTCATTTTTGCTTTTCTTTACAGAGGAAAGCAAACGGGTTTCTCCTCTGAACTGCTCCACTGAGTTAATGTGACACGAACCCCACCTTACCTGAGTCTAAGTGCCAAGGGTCGGTGGCGGCCGACATTGGTGGGATGGTGAGTGGAGATGCTCCGCAGTTGGATTCCACCAGTTCTCCTTGGATGTGGACGTGAGAGGAGGCGTTGGTAGGTCTCAGAGCTGCTTTGAGTGGAGCAATCTGGTTGAACTGGACTCTCGATAGGCAGCCAGTGAATCCTGGGGTGTTGTATTTATATATATCTTGGTCAATCTTCCCAATTTCTATGGGAAATTGAAGAGGGAAAAAAATTAACCAAAACTATTCATTGCTTTGGAAAGTGTGGTTGGTCTGAACGCTCGATTCCCAGAGCTCAGTTCCCAAGTCCCTCTCTTAAGGAGACTGAGATTGTGTCAGACCCTGACGGGTTTCTTTACATTTCATTACAGATTAAAGCTGGAAACCTTCAGGCCTTAACATGACTCGGTTTCACTGCTATGCTATCATTAAAATGAAAGGCTGGCATGGAGGAGTCAGTGAAGGAGTCATTGAAAAACAAAAGGCCAGGAAAAATATCTTTTCTGGGAAGAGTATTGGAAGAGAAGGCAGAAGGAAGAAGGACAACCTTGGCCAGGGTGTCTCCTCCCAGGTGAAGCTGCTGCTGTGAGAGATGCCCCTTCCTCAGCCCTGGCCTGTTGCCCTCTTTGTTCTCCTGGGGGCTGGGACCACTTGTGGTCACTCCTGACTCTCTCCCATCTTCTCATCAGGAGACCAAGTGTCCCTTCCTCAGAAGACCAAGGGTGAAGGGACCTCCTGTCTCCCTTCTCCTGGGAGCCAGCATCCATTTGCTAGGGAGACAAGCTTCCCTTCACCAGCAGGCCACATGTCCCTGTGGCCTGAGGTGGAAAACCATCCATCTCCAGTCTCCTTCCTTTACTCCCCTGCAGTGCTGAGAGGTGGCAGGATCTCATCCAGCCCTGCTGCAGGCTGAGGGAGCTGAGACCCTGCTGCCAGTCACTTTGCTGCTGTGGGCTGATAGACAAGCTGGCAGCTGGCATCCATGAGCTGAGCACGGGGCTCTGCCACCACTCTCTTAAACAGCTGTTGTCTCTCAAAGTTGCCCCCCCAGGTAGCTTTCTGCCTTCTAAAACACCAGCTAAGATGACCCCAATCATGTAAAATGCTGTTACTACCCAGGAAACCATCATCTGCTCCCAGCTGTTTTAATTCTGCCAGGACTTGTTGGAACAGCCTGAGTCACAACCAAATCAAAACTGTTCCTCTCTGTCAGATGTCTGCATTAGAGGGGTATTAACATTTCAAAGCCTCAGTGCAGTGTCTAATATAATATTTACACGACAGTGGGGAATTTGGCTTCCTTTCTTCTATGGCAGCGCAGAGTGAACGGAAAGGACACATGGAAGCATCATGTTTGTGCTGTATCAGGGACTATTGCTCCAGAAGCACCAGGACACTTCCAGCCACCTTTCCCTGGGTTGTTAGGTTAATGCCTGACCCTTGAAGTCAGTGGAAAAAGTCATACTGAGCTGAGCAAAGAAGTAAGGGGACAGAGGGGACAGAAAAAAGGGAGCAGTACCACATTATTCAAAGCACCATGTTATTGAAAGGCAACATTTTTAGATAGGAACAATGATAAGCTTTTAAAAATTCGTTTTTTTGTAGAAAAAAATGCCTGTAAATTACAAAATTGTGTCATAAAAAGGAAAGGAAGGAAAACAGGTGGGAAAGAAAAGCTTCTGAGAGGTGTGAAGAAGAAGTGGGAAAGGGCTTTATTTTAACATTCTAGGGTTAAACTGGGAACCAAAGCACATCTGGGTTTGAATTTTGCTGCAAAAAACCCCAAACTAAATTTATTAGAAAATGCATTATTAATCTTTTGGAAATGTCTGTGTTCAGTTCTAACCAAATCAAGAACAATTATAGGAGGTCTGAGCTGTTTAGTGTCCCTAAAAACTAGCATGATACATACGTCTGTGCTATATTTCTAGGAGTACTGAGGGCTTTGCATCACGGATACGTACAAAGAGTTTCAAGGCTACAAACCAGACAAACCATTTTATTTTTGGGGGTTTACACTTTAAACACATAGTGTGAGAAAACTGGTGGAAACTGGTCAAATCTTGAGCATGACTAAAACAATTTCTTGGTTTTCACACAGAACTAAGCCATACCTTTTCTGTCTTTGCAATCATGTTGGAATGATAAAAACGCAACATCTAAGCCGCCCACATACCTAGCATAAGGACACACAACAAAGATGGATAATCTGAAAATTACTTGCATTAGATCCTTACATGATTCACTATATAAGAATGGATTTTTTGGTCCCTGCATTTTCCCTTTTCTTTCTTGCTCGAGAATGTCCTTTCTTTGCTAGTGCTTATACAGCCACATTTCACAAGCTGGCAGTGAGCAGTGACTATCACCTCTGACAAAGTGGACGTATCCTCAGGACTCAGCTAGGGACTAGCTTAAACGCTTAAAATGATTGTATTAGTCACACAGGCCTTTCATCCAGCTCTCCTTCAAAAAAGTAGCCTGGCCAAGCCATTAGCAACAAATCCTTCAAAAATTTGATAGTAAGTAAAAAACCTCACACACATATGTACATTTTCCACAATTAGTGGAAAAGCTGTACAAAAGGCAGTTCATGCATTTGAGTGCTACCTGTAGACCATGTCACTCAGACGAGATTCCTTTCTGACTGAAATATTCACTCTTTCTTACTTCAGTAAAATATGCATGTTATATTCAGTGAAGAGCTGCATTTTTGAATGATCCTTATAATCTAAGAAACAATTGCAAGGCTCTTCAAACACTGTAACCACTCTTGCTAACAGTTAAGTTATTTCACTCACATTTTATCAATTCTGTGGAACTTCATGCAGAAGCTAATAGCCTCCCACTCACACTCCTGACTGACAAGAACAAAGATCCATGAATACGACTGTGCTAATTTAGCAACTTCAGTGCCATGCTTCTCTAACTCCATAAGTAAGTGATGGATACTAGATACTGAAAGAATTAAAAAAAACCCAACAAAGACCCCCAACCTAACAAGGCACCTTGCTAAAGACCCGCATTTTTTGTTTAAAACATTCCACAAGTGATGGCTGTGCAAATTACTCCATGCAAATTTACTGCCAGCTCTCATCTCATCAGTGCTGAAACAATATAGATCAGCTTCCATGACTGCGAGCAGGTTCCTGCCCCTTCATGTCCCCTGGGTCTCAGCACACCGATACCCTCTGATGTTAGGCCATTACACTTTGCTTCCCTGTGCATTTGAGCCTAATAAACCAATTCCTGGGGAATTCAGTGACTGCAAAATGAAATATGTCTTTGTTCTCATGACTAAAATTCAATTTTCTCCCTGTAACAAAGAGGGGAGAAAACCAGAAGATAATTACAATCACATTATTTAAAAAAAGGAAATGTACAATGCAACTACTTTGCATTGTTCCAATTTTCAGTGCATAAGCTAGCGCAAAGTCATATAAATATTACAGCATATAGTATTATCATTACCTAATAGCAATATTTATATTATTGCTTTCAGGTCTGATGCAGCAATCTCCTGCTGTCAACTTACCCTCAGGTATTTCTGTAATGAAAGACTGCAAAAAAGTCATTTCTAGGCCCTTTTTTTACTTCAGCTGGTTTTAACCATTTTCTGCCTTGACTACACAACCTGCTGACCTGAGATGAAGACCACGATTACACAAGACCATTCAGGTGAACTCATTGTAGCACAGATACATTGCAGTATACAAATCCTTAACACTAAGCATTCACACAATAACTATGCAGCTGCCCACCCACATTACTTAAACATTTTGAAAATCTATACAACTAGCACACAGTATGCCAAGAATATCACAGGTGTTGCCCATATCTTGAGCGTTATCATTTACTGAAGATATATTTAACATCAATGACTTGTTATTTGCATACTGCTATTTCTTTAACAGTAAAAAGATACAGGAATTTAATCCTTAGTTACTCATTTTGATTTCAGGACTTATTTCTCATGGTTGTGGCAGAAACATGCCACACAGCGATGAACATAATACTGTTTCTCTCTTGGAAATTATGTGCCACTGCTAAAGAAGCTCTTTATCCACTAGGTGAAAAGATGTAAAGAACAACTATTTTCAAGCATATTTCACAGAATCACAGAATATTCTGAGTTGGAAGAGACTCACAAGGATCACCGAGTCCAGCTCTTAAGTGAATGGCCCATACGGGGATCAACCCACAACCTTGGCATTATTAGCACCCAGCTCTAACCAACCTAATCTCATCTGTGACACAAAGCACCATTAATGAGTACCCAACAAGCTGAAATTGATTATTCTATTAATCTAGAAGAAAACAAGCAAAAATAAATAATATTGAGGAAAAAATTGTGGCTGGACCAGTGCCGAAGTAACAAATGTGTAAGAAGCACACAGCAATACTAATTAGTGTAATTAGGTTATCTGTTTTTAAGCCTTTTTGCCCTTACTACACTACCTGTGGGTGCAGAGTTGCGGCTCTTGCCTAGGCACTATTACAAGAGAAACCAATAAACACTTTGATTCAGATTATTACCCAAGTTGACCCAGTCAGCATGCATCTGATGAGCTACTTGTAGAAGCAGACACATCACCAAATACACTTTTTATCTACTCTTTCTCTCCCTTTTCTACTTCCCATACATACCAGTAAAAGATTTATAGAGCAGCTCAAAGGGCCATAGAGCTTCTAATAGCACAAGAAGTTAGTGCACTGCTGGAGAGGTCTGGCTCCACTTAATTCCATCTATTTTTTATACATTCTTGTAGCATCACTTAGAATGACAAGAAAAAACCGACAGCTGGATGTAGCAGAAAACGAAGATTACGTGTTTGGTCTCACAGCTCTAAGCAGGTTTCGCATAGATGAACTGCTTTATATTTATGTAAAAAGTTCCCTGTGTGAGGATCTTGGAATGCTTCACAAGTACACAAGGCTCTGCAGCACAATGCTCTGCAATCCATAACAGTACTGTGCCACACCAGCACTGCCATGCCACATGTCGAAAGATGGCCTTGGGCTGTGTAACACACGGACCTTGGAAAGTGGGAGAGGACAGAGAGCCAGCCACTAGGGAAGCAAACCCACAAAACATGTTTTTATTAAATGTATGTGCTGAGTATCTTTGCTCAATACCTTCTCACTATGTAGCTGATCTGGGCATTTTTTTTCTTGATGGGCTCTCAAATGCATATCAATATAGAAAGTTATAATAAATTCTGAACCTTGAACAATGTTCCTGATATACTGAGATCAAGATATCTATTTATAGTAAATTATGTTCCATTAGGAAGGAAATGTAACAGAACTTGAAGTACAGTTTGTGGGTAGGTACTACAGTATATGTAATAAATATCCTCTTATGAATTCCCTTGGAGTTTTCTAGTAGAGCCCTTCAAAGTAGAAATAAGGCATAACTAAGGGTACCTATTCTAGCTCAGCAAGGCTCTTGATAAATGTTACAGTCATCTAGCTCTTCTTTCTTTGTTGGTAGTGGGAAAGCTCTGCCCAAAGTAGCACATGGTGGGGTAGGGAGAAAAAAAGCTATATATACTGGTGTGATTTTGGTCTTGACGGAAGATACCTTATAAACAAAGCAAAATCTCAGAAGCACAACCAAAGCCCTTTTCAGTTTAATTTGCTAAAAAGATTACTTCTTACACAATTTACACAAGACATCATTTGAGTTTTGAAAATGGTGAAAAAATTTAGCTGTTTAGATTTAGGGCAATGACCTGTTTATATATGCCTATTTACACTCAGAAATACAAGAGTTTAATGATTTTGGAAAGCAAGGAGCCACATCAGCAGTGGGAGAAGTTCAGCTTTGCTATATGATGGTATTTCTAGCTGAACTACCACGATGCTCTGCTATTTCACTTAAGATCAAGCATCCACTCAGTGGGTAGACAGAAGGTAATCCATTATCAATCTCTACATCCCTTCCACTAGGGGTACTAAATCGAACCTAATCTGTATAATATTTTAATGGACTGCACAGGTGAATTCACCAATTCAATTAAATTAACCACTAATTGCTTTTGGGTCAACCTTAGCAATAGATTTTCTCCTAGAAATAAAGTACCATGTGCCCCCTTGTCCCCTGCACTCAGAAAGATACCGTGTTATGTCACCCACTGCTCAAAGAGCAGCTCAATCAGCATCTCAAGCATCTCTCTGTTATGGCGTCAGGCTCCACATAATAGAAAGCAGTTTAAACTCCGCTGAAAGGAAGCTATTGATTTCAGGAATTCACAGTCCACAGAGATTACTAAAGCAGTTTCACTTACTCGAAGCCTAGATGAGCCATTCAGAGCAACATCAAACTGTAGCACATGCCAATACTTGAGAATTGGCATGGTGTAAAAAACCCAACTGAATAAATTAGTTTGAATCCCAGCCATAGGAAGAACCTATCTGGGGTGGCATATACCTGCTAGACCAAAGCCACAGGGCTGAGACGTCCATGTCAGGAGCAGTTACGACACATCCAAAAGAGGGATAACACCAGGGAATGGGAAAATGACGTTCTGACACACTGCCAGGGTCTTCTGATGAACATCCTCCAGTGTGAAGATGGATCATCTGTTTGCTTACTGGCTGTTTATATCTCCTCTGTCCTAAGATCAGCAATTTCTATATTTAAAAAAAAAGAAGCATACTAATACCACTTAACTGTGTAGATAATGTGTGATTTCAGGGATGCTAAATACTCTCAGTACAAAGCAAAGAAGCTAAACTCTCAGAACTAGGCTTAATGAGTTGTACTTAATGTAAAACCTCAAGACATGTATGGGGACTGAACTGAGATACTGTAAAGACTTTTTATGGCCCTCAAACTTCCCTGGCTTTTAATTTCAGTCTCTGAAGTAAAATTCAGTAAGTGGTACAAACTGAGTATAAACCAGTAGGGACTCTATTTTGTCCATAACTCAAAACTGAGCTAGTGCATGCTGCTTTCTGGATGCTTGTACCAGTGGAACAAGATGCTCATTTATGGAGAATATGCTCAGGGGATACTGGGGCAGCAAAGGTGTAAGCAGCCCCTGAAAATGGGCATCTGAGCTTCAAAAGACCCAAGTGCAAATGGCTGCCAAGTGCTCTTTATGCAAAAATTAAAATCCTGAGCAGCAGACACACTTGTTTTAGTCCACAGGTCTGCAAGGGCCAGGTGGTATCCAGGTGCCTCCCCCTGCCCCCTTCCCATCAAGTTACTACAGTAAAACTGTGGGTGGCCTCCAGCCCCCAGTGGATTGGGGAAGCCATCCTGTCACTCCCTCTTCTGGCACGTGTCATGACAGATTTGTCCATCCCCTTCACCCTGCAGCCATGATCAGACCCCGAAGTCAGATGCCTCCAGATATGCCTACAATTGATTGCTTTCCATGCCACTCATGGTATGGCCCTATCCTATGACATGATCCTCCTGTCGCTATTTTAACTTTTCCTTTGTAACTTTGCGTTACTTGTTGTAACTTTTCTGATTTCATTTTATAAGATGTTATATATTGCACGGAATAATTTTGTTTAGACAGTTTATATCTAGACTGACAACCTCACTGACCACGCACTGAAGCACACAGAAGATGCTATTTATGGTCCATGAAACGCTGTGCCAGAAACTGAAGGATTTAACATTAACCCAGCAGTGACAACCTACAGTGTTGCACAGAAAATGAATGCGTGGTGCTTTCATTTGCTGTCTGACACTTTTGCTGTCCCACACTAAGAAATGGCCTTTCCAACTATGGTACAAGCAAGAGAAAAATACTTCATAAGTATGAAGACTGTAACAGCTCAGTGCACGTTTTAGCTGCAACAGTGGCTTTATTAGAATTGCCCAAACAAAGGCCATTCCTTTATGAAACATTTCTGATACTCTCTGTACAAGCTGAAAATGATTGAACTGGGTGAAAAATACACAGGATTAGAGAATCTGAGCTGGCCTGGAAGCTGTGCTGCAGCCCTGGAACACTTCCAAACCCCAGTGCCTGGCAGAGGAGTTATGGCTTTCGGGTCACGCTGTAATGGAGATGGTAAATCACTGACATGAAATACACTCCTATCAGAGCCCCATTATTGGAGAAATAATAAAGACTAGTGCTGGACTGCAGCTCCTCTGTCAAAAAAAGGCACTGTGAAGAATGCTATGAAATGGAGATGTTATTTGACAGCAGCCTGTTTTCACATTGCCACAAATGTAAAGGGTTTGAGAACAAACTGGATTTTTTTTTTCTGCTCTTTTTCACTGATGATATAATTACTGAATGTTTCAAGATTTTATACTTGATGTATTATTTCCTGGAATCTTCCATTTTAAAATGCCATGTGTTAGCCAACAACAGTTATTATTAAGAAATCCACACTGCTTTTTAACAAAAAGGGAATTAACTGATGCTGCAAGGCTCTTAGTAATTGCATTTTAAATGCCACAAAAGTAAGGCCAAGAGTAAAACTGAACATCATTCTTTCAAGGAAACAAGTAATTTTTTCACATTTTGCTACTGATTTGCTGTATAACCTTGAGTGAGCCACTTCAGATATTCATGCCAAAGTCTGTCTCTCCCTCTTAGGAGGACACAAAGAATTCTCCCGACCTTGTAGTTGAGATCTCTCTCAAGTTGTTTTGAGACCTAAGTAAAAAAGGTATGGGCATTGCTTTTAAATATGAAAATAAAATGAAATCTTTTTTTTAAACGCTTCAAACTTCTCATAACTTGGAAAGGTGACTTTGGAATGGACACACAGATTGCATGGCACATTTACATAGATAGAAAGGAAAGTTCTCCCAAGGGTAATAGAACAATGCAAAATCGGGGAAACGAGAAGAAACACTAAGTTTCTAGAGATCCTTTGTTGCCAATGAAAGACACCCAGCATGTAGATATCAGCTGAAAGTCTTGAATTTGGCAGAAGTTTTCAAATGTTCTCACTCAAGAATGGCTGCTGTGAAGTGTTCAGCTGGGGCCAGAATCTCAGTGGGAGCAAAGGATCAACTCTGTGCCAATGAGACCAAAATTCCCAAAGGTTTTGTGGAAGGAGATAGCTCTCTGTACATTACCCTTTATAACCAACTGTGAGAGCTAATACAGTCATTTCATAAATTTCAGTAGCATTCTATTCTCCTCTAGAACACTAATCATTCTCCTTGGGCACCAGAGGCAAAAAGCTCAGCCTGCTGTTTAAAGGAGGAGTCCCAAATGTAGGAAGAGTGATAAAGAAAGGCCATTCACCCAGATGATGGCCTGAGCTGACAGAACAGAACACTGATATTGTTCACTCAGGCTGCACCACACACCTTGGCTGAAAACCCTCCTGAGAGCTGATGGAAATCTTTTATGTGAGAAGCAAAGTGCTCAGCACACATGGGTGTAACCCTCCAAGCTGCAGAAATCAGAAGTCCTCAAGGCACAACTGCATAAGAAGTATCTGACAGTTTGCTTCAAGAACAATTTTCTTTTTCTACCCCATCCTCTATCGTTTTGACATGAAGCAAGAGCAATCAGAACATGGGTTGAGGGTGGCAGGAGAGTCACCGCCAGGTGTTTCATCCATAACAAAGAATTAAATGTTTCATCTGCTTTTTTTTTTCTGTAGGCAGGGTCTAGACAGAGTGAGAGGAAGTGGATGATGGAAGAGGAGAAAAAATTATACAGACAAAATTTCATTAAAAAAACACAAACAACAAATTTAAGTGATTGACAAAGTAACTAAATAATTTTGGCATCGTAGGTATCACTATGAAGAAAAGCGTTGTTACTACAGACAGGACATCCCCAGAATTAGCTGCTACACTGTATTTCAGCAGGATTTATAAGCCCATTCTAATTTATGATCACGATAAATAACCTTGACAGCATCCTTCATAACCCTTAGAGAATGATATAAAACACATACATTTTGCATTACTATGCAAAAGAAATCTGCAGTTTTATTCATATCATTTGTCTAAATATGCTTGTATGTCTTATGGAAGCTGGCTGCAACAAAACACAGAAAATTCTTTTCAGGCCAGAAAGTAAATAAATAATCAAATAAGTATTTTGCAGCCTGTAGTAAAATGTAAAATGTCTTGGCCAAAGTCCAGTGCATTTAGTTGTACTGTGCTTTTGTTAGAGCTCTATTAAAATTATGTAGTTTCAGTCTGACACTACTTTGCATTTTAATGAGTATTCTCCTATGACTACCTGCAAACGACCTCATAATGTACTCTGCATTCTATATCACTAGCCTCGAATATCTGAGTAAAACTGCAGTGTCATCAGAGTGGGTAGGCTGAAATTCTTGCCTCACTCCTCCTTTGCTTACCTTAGCCTCACTTGGAGATAGTAAAAATGCTAGAATAAGAAAATTTGAGGAATATCCATGGTATGCAACTAAAAGTAGAAAATAGTTTTTCAGTAGGATATTATTTTTATTCATATACAATTTATGCCTCATATTAACCTTATGTATTCATAAAAGTTGTTGAGGTTTCTTTTTTTTTTTTTTTTAATAATTAAAAAGGTCAAGTATATGTAATCTGTTGAGAAACCACTTTTAGGGATCTTAGTATCACAAAGATAAAACTTCTTTAGCTGTTTCACACAATTTTTCTTATTTAATTTCAAAGAAATCCATTGCTATTTCACCTACAATGTTGGATTTCAATCCAATGTAATAGATAAGTACAAGTTTCTTCTGGAGCTGACATTTTTGAGAAGATGTGCACACTGCCGCATTAAGAAAAGATGTTCCAAAGTAGTGGCAATTTCAATTCAGTTATCAAAAGCCTGAAAATAGAAAGCAAATGAAAAGCAGAGCAACAGAAAGGATAAGAAGGCTATAACTTAGTAGGTAATTTTTTCTTCCAACATTTTCCTTCTGTTTGCTTTACTTCTTGATCTGCTATTTAATTTTTCACAGATCAAAACACCCACTTTTTTTGCATAGACAAAACCAACCTAGCTGTAGTACTGAACACCATCATTTATTTTAACGATTCTAAAAATACTGTAGGAAAAAAATCGTGTAGGACAGTGCAAGGGAAAAGAATTAATTTAATCTCTTAGAAGCAATTTCTTTTATGGTTCGGGTTTTTTTCCAGTATAGTATGCTTCACAATTTGAAGCTGAACAATTTATATTTGAACAATCTCTACTATGTGCTTCTTTTCTTTGTTACAAGTGTGAAATGCACTTTTGTATTTCCTCTGCTGGAACATGCTTATGTGTAATAAATTCATTTCTGCAAAGTATTACTGTTTGATGCACAGATTACCATAAAAATTTAACAGCCACATTAGATAGATCAATGACTTATCTAGTTCATTGTTCTCTCTCAGAAATGAAAAGTGACTGATAAGAGCTGATTCACAAGTAGTGTAACAGCATGGGGCATGTAAAACGATCCTCTCCCAGAACACCTTTCCAGCTTCCCATAAACATGGGCTTTAAACCTTTCTCGGATGAAAGTTGCATCTTGCCTTTTATATTTAGCTACCAGCAGAACTGTCTCCCGTGAATGTGCCCAGTCTTTTCTGAAACCATTAACGCTGCTGACCTTCACAGCATCCCACACCAGTGCGTTCCAGGGCTGAACTACTCACTCTGGGACAAATAACCTCCTGCAGCTCATTTTAAGGCTGCAGCCTGGCAAAGGTAATCGAGAGTCTCAACTTCTTGTGTTGTGAAAACCACTGCAAGCCTCCACCATTATAGGACTGTATTGTATCAAAATTTGGGTGGACCAACTATATCAGCTACAAAGAGACCTCTCAACCTTTGGTTTAAAAGAAGCCTTAATGCACTTCAGTTAGAGTGTCAAAGCTCAGCGTAAGACCCTCTCCACCTTTAGGCAGTGGAAATTATGATTTCATAAAGAATGAAATGTAAAAGCATTACACTACAATCTGGAAACCAAAAATGCTCCCTCATTCAATAAATACACTGGACGTGATAGAAATAGGTGCAATTTGATGCCAGCCAACAAATTTCATTCCATGAGAAACAGTAAGGAATATGTATAGCTAAACTGGACCTTATTGCTTTTCAAATCACATACAGAGTACTACATGTCAGGCATGCTCAGTGTACATAGCTTTTTCAATTTCTATGATCTGCTGTACCACAGTATTACCCAGTAGGTAATGATAATAGACATTTCGACAGAAAGACAAAGCTGGGTGTGTTGAGTAATGATGGATGAACCGGACGACACAACATGCAAGGACTAACTCAGTGACTATCTGTGCATCTCATCAGATGGTGTAAATTGAACACTTGTAGCCAGCCTAAATCACACCGTGCACTATCAATATGCTTTATCATTATTATTACATTGCATCCAAGCACGGAATGATGTGCTGGAGTAGTATCTGAGGACACAATGCTATTTGCAGTATAATGGCTTTGTTAAAAGCTGTAGCATGTGCTCCCACCCAAATCCTAAAGAAGAGCTTTTGGTGTTTCTCATCCCTAATGTAATGGATTTCTTTGGAGGGATAAGGAAACCTTTGATCAAGCTGCAATAAAAAAATATATAAAATATTGTAATTCTAGGATCTTGTTGCTTGCTCTAGCAGAGAAATACATTAAAATAAGACATTAAGTTCAAGATGCGATACTGATAAAAATACTGTCATTTGCTTAATTTTCTTCAAAGTTGTACATGATTACTCCGTGTCGTATCGGCTGGATCAGACAGCAGACATGTCTAACACAGGACTGCTTATTAACTTGCTTCTTTTACAACCAGTTCGTATAAAAAATAAGCAAAAACTTACAGGTGGATCGCAGCACCAGCGCCAGAAGACGATCTAGATCTGACTGCCCTTCTTCGTCCCTTCGAGCCGCCCCTCTCTCTTCCCCCCAGCCCCCGATTAAGCGGAATCCCATGCAGACATGACGCGTGTAAGACAAGGTCGGGAATCCCCAAAGCCCAGACGGGCACCTCGGACACGCCTCGCAGCTTTGTTCCGGCCCCAGAGGTGCGCTCACCTGGTCTGCAGGCGGCTCCCGGCCGGCTCCCGGCTCCCGGCACACGCTGCTGCGGGACCGCGTCCCACCCTGCGGGCTGCGGACCGGCGCCAGCCCATCACACGAGTGCCCCAAGCCCCCCGTCCCGCAGGACAAGCCTCCCGCCCCCTGCGCCCCCGGGCTACCTGCGCTCTCCGCCAGCCCTGCCCGCCGGGCACTCGGCGCGTCCCGGCCGG